>JABUQX010036111.1:0-5000 GCA_015478945.1 Trachelipus rathkii | reverse complement strand
TACAAAAAAAAAGTTTATGATGGTGGTCTTTGGCATCTCTATCACGTGTTGCAAATTGGATATTTTTAACCTATAGTATTTAAAATTTGATCATGATTTTATATTAATAAGGATAATTAATCTATGTTTGATCCAATAATTACTTCCGATTGTTAACAGTAATTGCTGACTCATAATTTGATATCAAGAATACAGTGTCTGCACAATTGTGAGGCTGATAGTGCTGCTACTCATTACCTTTGATATAGAAATATGTAAACGTCAGTGGGTGTCAATAAATGACCATTTCGATTGAGAGCGTCACTGAGAACTTAGGTAAGGAAGGGTAGAGTGTTCGACGACCACTTGAATACTAATCAGGTCTGCATTCATGGAGCACCTGTTACGAGGAAGGAGACTTTCAATGTGAAATTTTTTCAGAATTGACAGCCTCTTTTCATATAGGCGGCGGCTTATGGTATGATTTTTATATTTACTAACTACCAACTCTCTGGGCTCTATATAAAAGTTTATTCAAGATGTCAGTTCTTTTAATCCTTGAGTTATAATTTGTTGTTATTTGAACATCTCTACCTTATGTCAAGGAGTTAAATGTAAACGGTTTTAACATTGTTATCGTTTCATTTCCTCCATTTTGAGGAAGGTTAAATTGTATATTATTTATATATAATAAGATATATATATACTAAATAGATTATAATATACGGTATTCTTATTATATATATATATTTAATTGTATATATATTCTCATATATATCAGTACTTATATATATATTACTATTTCTATTAGATAAATACTCCACATATTAAAAGTCTTTAAGTGTATGATACATAATATAATATAATTTTGTATACTATTTATTTATATATCTATATATATTGTATTTAACTCATAAGACTTTTATCCATATATAGATGGGTTTCTATATAAGGTATTATATCTAACGTATATATTAGTTATTCTAATAGGATTAAGTTATATATATTGAAATATCATATTTCTTTTTGCTCTGTTAATTGGCGGTCATGTATCAGCGTTTTTGATGAATAAGAAGGTTGTTGTTCTGTAGCTCTCTCTCAAAGATTGGAACATGCGACGAGCCAGCCCCTGACCACTGTTTTAGGGTTACAGTAACACAGGCGAGTTTTCCGTGTTTGAAAACTCCGCAAACCTGGGACTGTTTACTATTTAATTGATTAACATGCTTTAATCATTTCTGAAGTTCAGGCGATTGGGCTTTATACTGGGCACTTGCTTTTTATGAGACTTTATGGTCGTTTACGGTATGGTATCTTTGAGATTTCTTTGTTCAAAAGAACCGACTTGCAAAGCAATTTTATACTAATGATTTTAATTTTTATCATAAAAAATGACTATAAACCTTTATCTTGTTTATTATTTTACTATAATTAATAAGAAAATGATGTCCAGGTGATCACGACCTCTCAATACAATTTGGAGCCAACCATCCGTACCTGCTTTGTCCTTTTTAATACTGGCCCACAAATCAGTGAGATGAGTAATATAATTTAACCCGACCCATTAAATATATATCTATATATATATATATTATATATATAAATATATTATTATATATATTATATAATATTATATTTATTTTATATATTATATTTCTTATATATATTTATTTATATTTTATATATAATATATATATATATTATATAATATACTATATATATTAGTATAGTTATAAATATAAATTATTAAATCCTATATACTATACTTATATATTTTATATATACTATAAATTATACCGAGCTGTCAGCTAATTATGATATTCAGTATTTTATACTCTAATAAAAATTATAATTAAATCTTATATATAATAAATATATCTATATAATAATATAATTTGTATATAGTATCTAACATTGTATACTCAATTCTTAGTATATATACTGTAGATAACTCCTTTTAATATACATATATAACAATTTCGTAATATATAATTATAATGTCATAAACCTACTTAATCTTACTCTAATAACCGTGTTTAAGCATCTTGAAATAGTAAATTTTCCCAGTTTTATCAATGCAACCTTCAATATTTTAATCTAGAGAACAAATAATTCGAGAAAATAAAATTTTAAACTAATAATCGAATTTATAAATTATTTCATGATATACTATCTATAGTTAAATATCTAAGCTAACTAAAATTTTTACTAATGGTATCATTACTCCTATTATGACATACCAGTATAGACCTTGGTCTAAATTGAATATACGACCTACTAAATACCTATATATAACTTTTTGATGATCAGACTTAATAATTCTCATATTGTAATCGGTATAAATAATAAATTATATTGTTTCCAGAATTAAAATTTATATTTAATCTGAATCAATATTTTCTAATAATCTTAATTAGTAATTACTCTTATCTATAATCTTTATCTTTTCTCTTAATTACTTTCTGCTAACCGATCTGCTAATGTTAGATTTAGTTGCCAATAATATTGTTCACAACTTTTATAGCTACTCATGGTAGTAATAATAATTTAAGTCCAAGTAACATTAATAAAATATAATATCATCGGTTGCCTTAGTACAATATGAAAAGAATTTTTATGGGTCGTAATATCTGAATGTGCTTTCTTATATCCGTTAACAATCCTTTTTTGTACTTTCATGTCTTTCTTTTTCATATATTGCATCTATGATCTTTACTTCACTATGTCTACATGCTCTGTCATCTCTGTTTCTCTTCGTTAATATCTTATCTTTCTACCAAAGCCTATCTTAGTTCATATTCCTCATATATCTTCATATTGTCCTTGTACATGGTCTCTGTCTCTTGTTATCTCTGAGTATTACGTCTCTGTATTCTCTATGTTCATGTTACTACTGTCTCATTGATCTCTCTTGCTCTCTATTGTGCTTCCCTCTCTCTCCTCTCAACACAACTATCTCCTCTCTCTACATCTCTTTCTCAAAATCTTTACATTAGTCATATAGGAAGAATACATTGTTCTGAGACTAGTATATCTTACTTATATAGTGTGCTCGAGATGTAGAATAAATAAAATAAAAAAAATACTCATATAAATATACAATATAGCTACTAGCGAAAATGGAAATTACATTTTTATTGATCCTGGATAAAATTTTAGTTATGAATATGTAAAAAAAAATATTGTTAATAATTTTTAAATTAAGTAATAAATTAGAGAGGGCTTAATTTTTCATCGCTAATATTATTATGTACTCGATTAAATTAAAATATGACTTTCTTATATAAAAATTTTGTTTTTTTAACAAGAATTCCCACGGATATATTAATTTCACGTACCGTGGCACACAAGCGTCCAGGTAAAGATACTATTATTTGGTCTTCGGCTGTTTCAAACTCTACTTCGGAGTGGGAATACGTGAATGAGCAGCGCCATCGAGATTAATTTCGCCCCTCTCTGTGGTCAAAGAGGGTCTCCCTGGACCCCCGTCTGGTAATTTTGTGGAGTCGCGGGGTTCCCGTGCGGTACGTCGAAAAGCTCACTAAATTTTGTTTGTACGTTAATAGTTCTTTTTAGAACATATTCAAACTATTTTCCTGATTAATATAGCACGTAATTTTAGATTATTGATTCAGTTATTATTAATATATATATAATATATAATATATATATATATATAATTTTATATAATTATATATATATTTATTATATATTTAATATTTATTTTTATATTCATGTATATTAACAACTATTATATAATTATTATATATATATTTCATATATATTATATAATATATATATATATATATATTTTATATTTATTATATTTTCTCAAAGTTCGCATCTCAAAATAAATTTCCATAGTTATTTTTTATGTTATTTTTTTTTTAGTAGTTATTTTTTACTTTTCCTTACTAAATTTTACTAAAGTGAATTCCAAAATTGTATCCTTTTGCTTGTATAGCTATTTAGCTAGTTTTTGAATATGATTTTTTTTATTATTACATTTTCCGCTCATATAAATGTTAACAGAGGAATTCCTAACAAATGTATTTCTTTCCCTGTAGACTATTGTATAGTTTTTTGAGATATTGATTTGAGATAGTATGTGCTGTTTTTTAAAAAACAAACTCTACAATTTAATTATTATATTTATATATAGTTATTATATAATTATATTATATTATATATATAATTATATATTTTATATATGTATAATATAATACTATATATAATATTATTATTATATATTATATAATATTATATATAGTTTATATATATATATTATTATTATTATAATATATAGATTTATATATTTTATACTTATTACTTATTACTACTTATGATCTGCCCTGCCCCCTTAATTGGAGGTGACACATATATCACTTACTCACAAGAAGCTACGGTACTGTACGCTAACTGGTACGGCTACCATCACGGTGATCGTCGTAAGTATTGAAATTATAGAGAAATCTAAGCGCGGGGTGAGCGATCGAGTGAGCAGTCATGAACCTAAGAATGAAGTGATGCTCTAATTGTGATTGTATATACTTAGGAATAATAGATCTGGTGAAAAGTGTAGTGATATATAGAACTATAATAATATAGTCGAAATAATTTCTTAAGTTTGAAAATCACTTAAATACATTTTTTTGTATACAATAGAGTTTTTCGTAGTAATATATATATACAGATATAGTATATCGATATATGTGGTCCCCTGATTATGCTTACCGGGGCGGTATCGATTTGGTCACCTTTTCTAGCGACAGCGTTCTTCTACTGAAAGCGAGTTTTGGGGAGGGTGTTAGTTAAATTATGGTTTATTATTAGTAGCTAGGGTTTAGATAGTAATGTGTGTTAGTTGATTTATGGAATTGACTAGTATAATATCCTAAATTACTCATATATTGAAGGGGAGGTATGGTAATTATGTTGTAATAATGTTTAATATAAAGTATATATTAAAATATTTTCTTTGAAAGAGTATTATAAATTTTTAGTGAGTATAATTTTAAAAA
>JABUQX010036110.1:2500-14981 GCA_015478945.1 Trachelipus rathkii | reverse complement strand
TCTTTTACTCTTTTTACTTTTTTTTACTCTTTTTTACTCTTTTTTATCTTTTTTTACTTCTTTTTACTCTTTTTTTACTCTTTTACTCTTTTTTACTCTTTTTTTACTCTTTTTACTCTTTTGTTAATCCTTTTAAGCCTTTTTTTTTACTCTTTTTTACTCTTTTTTTACTCTTTTTTACTCTTTTTTTACTCTTTTTTTACTCTTATTATTTTTACGGTAAAAACGAGTTAAAAAAAAAGTTTTTTCTTACTCTTTTTTTTACTCTTTTTTTTAAAAAAAGAGTAAAAAAGCAGTAAAAAGAGTACGATAAGAGTAACAATAAGATGTAAATAAGAGTAAAATAGGTAAAAAAGAGTAAAAAAGAGTAAAAAAAGATTAAGAAAGAGTATAAGAACAAGTAAAATAAGAGTAAAATAAGAGTAAAATAAGAGTAAAATAAGATAAAATAAGATAAAAAAACGAGTAAAAAAAGATAAAAAGAGTAAAAAAGAATTAAAAAAAGAGTAAAAAGAGTAAAAAAAGAGGTAAAAAAAGAGTAAAATAAAAAGTTAATAAGAGTTTTTTTTTACTCCTTTTTACTCTTTTTTTAGCTAAAAAAGAGTAAAAAAAAAAAGAGTAAGAAAAAAAGATTTAAACAAATCTTTCACTCTTTTTTACTCTAAAAAGAAGTAAAAAAGAGTATAAAAAGAGTATAAAAAGAGTAACAAAAGAGTAAAAAAAGGAGTAAAAAAGAGTTAAAAAAAAAAATTTTGCTACTCGTTTTTTCTCTTTTTTACTCTTTTTTACTTTTTTTACTCTTTTACTCTTTTTTTACTCTTTTTCTACTCTCTTTTACTCTTTTCCACTCTTTCTCTTTTACTTTTTTTACTCTTTTTTCCGCTTTTTTTTCCCCTTTTTATATTTCCCCACTCTTTTTTTTACTCTTTTTTACTCTTTTTTACTCTTTTGAACTCTATTTTTTACTCTTTTGTTACTTCTTTTTTACTCTTATTTTACTCTTTTTTACTCTTTTTACTCTTTTTTTTACTCTTTGTTTACTCTTTTTTACTCTTTTCTTTACTCAAATATTACCCTTTTCTCTTAATTTGGTCTCTTCCCCTTTTTTTTTCCTTTTTTTACCTCTTCTTTTTACTACTCCTTTTTTACTCTTTTTTAACTCTTTTTATTTTCGTTCATGCGTCTTTTTTTATCTTTTTTTACTTCTTTTTACTCTTTTTTTTATAGTTTAAAAAGATAGTAAAAAGATGTCAAAAAAAGAAGTGTAAAAAAGTGTTTTTACTCCTTTTATTTCAACCCTCTTTTTTACTCTTCTTAACTCTTTTTTACTTTTTACTCTAAGACAAAAGCTAGTAAAAAAGTAAAAAAGGTAAAAAAAGAGTAAAAAAAGACAAAATTTAAAAAGAGTTAAAAAGAGTAAAAAAAAGTAAAAAAGAGTTCACTATTTATTTGTGGAAACTTTTTTTTTTTCCTTTTTTACTCTTTATACGTTATGACTGCGGAAGAAAAGCTTTTTTCTTTTTTCAAACCTTTTTTTACTCTTTTCTTACTTTTTTACTCTTTTTTTACTCTTTTTAGCTCAGAGAGAGTAAACAAGAGTAAAAAAGAGCTATAAAAATGGTAAAAAAGAAGTAAAAAAAGTTTTTTTACTCTTTTTTACTCCTTTTTTTTACTCTTTTTTACTCCTTTTTTTACTCTTTTTACTCTTTTTTACTTTTTTACTTTATTTACTTTTTTTACTTTTTTACCCCTTCCGTTTTAAAAAGAGTAAAAAAGAGTAAAAAAAGAGTAAAAAAACGGATAAAAAAAAAACCTTTTTTTTTACTCTTTTTTACTCATTTTTTACTCTTCTTTTACTCTTTTTTTCTTTTACTCTTTTTTTAACTTCTTTTTAACCTTTCTTACTCTTTTTACTTTTTTAATACTCTATTTTATCTTTTATTTTTCTTTTTTTACCTTTTTTACTCTTTTCTTTACTCAAATATTTTTCCTTATATTTACTCTTTTTTTACTCTTTTTTTCTCTATTTACTCTTATATTTACTCTTATTTTTCTCTTTTTTTACTTTTATTCTTTTTTACTCTTTTTTACTCTATATTTTCTCTTATATTTACTCTTTTTTTACTCTTTTTTACTCTCATTAATTATTTTTACTCTTTTTTACTCTTTTTTTACTCTTTTTTTTACTCTTTTTCCTATTTTCTGTTCTATTTTTTCTCTTTTTTACTCTTTTTTTACTGCTCTTTACTCTTTTTCACACATTGTTTACTCTTTATTTACTCTTTTTTACTCTTTTTATTACTCTTTTTTTTACTCATTTTTACTCCTTTTTTACTCTTTTACTCTTTTTTTACTCTTTTTTACTCTTTTTTTACTCTTTTTTACTCTTTTTTACTACTTTTTTCTTTTTTACTCTTTTTATGTTTTTTTTACTCTTTTTTTACTCTAAAAAAAATAGCTAAAAAAAGTTGTTTAGTTAATCTTTGTTTTACTCTTTTTATTTTTAAAACAAAGAGTATTAACCCTTTAAGTAAAGTTCGAAAAACCTTGTAAGAAAAAGAAGTTAAAATCCTAAAAAAAAGAATAAAAAAGAGTAAAAAAAAAGCAGTAAAAAGAGTAAAAAAAGAGTAAAAAAAAGAGTATTTGTTTACTCTTTTTTTACTCTTTACTCTATTTTTTACTACTTTTTTTACTCTTTAATTTCATCTTTTTACTCTTAAAAAAAAAAAAGAGTAGAAAAGAATAAAAAACCGTAAAAGAAAAAGAATAGAAAAGAGATAAAAAAAGAGTATGACAAAACTGTAAAAATAGAAAAAATTAAGTTAGAAAAGGGTCTGTTAGTGTAAAAAAGAGTAAAAAAAGAGTAAAAAAGAGGTAAAAAAAGATGTAAAAAAGAAAAGTATAAAAAGGCGTTAAACAAAGGTTCAAAAAAAGAGAAAAAACTCTTTTTACTCTTTTTTTTACTCTTTTTTTAGAGAAAAAAAAGAAGAGAAAAGTAACAGATAGAATTAAAAAAAACAATTTAACGAACTTTTTTATTATTCTTTTTTTCTCTTTTTTACTTCTTTTTTTTTCGCTATAGATTATAAAAGAGTAGTAAAAAAAGAGTAAAAAAAGAGTAAAAAAAGATGTAAAAAAGAGGGAAAAAAAATAGTTTTTACTCTTTTTACTCTTTTTTTACTCTTTTTTACTCTTATTTACTTGTTCTTTACACGTTTTACTCTTTTTTTACTCTTATTTTTAAAAAAGAGTAAAAAAAGAAGTAAAAAAAAGACAGGTAAAAGGAGTCAAAAAAAGAGTAAAAAAGAGTTTTTTTTTAACTCTTTTTTATTACTCTTTTTACTCTTAAAAATAGAGTTAATAAGAGTTTTTTTACTCTTTCTTCAGTCTTTTTTTACTCTTTTTTAGTCTTTTTTTACCTTTTTTTACTCCTTTTTTCAGTCCATTTTTTCAATCTTTTTTTTCCTTTTTTTATCTCTTTTTTCAGTCTTCTTTTCAGTCTTTTTACTCTTTTACTCTTTTTTTTCTCATATATCTTTTTTACTCTTTTTTTAATACTTTCTTACTTTTTTTTACTCTTTTTTTATTCTTTTTCTTTTCTAATCCTCGTGGCTCTTTTTTCTCTTTTTAAATCAACTATTCCAAGCATTTTTTTTAACTTCGATTAGAATAACTTTAAAAACAAAGGGAAAATTTTGCGGGCAATTTATCCTATCATATTATGAATGAGTTAACAGAAATTTACTCTTCGTCAGCGGAAGATCGACGTTGGACTCGCATTGCTGAGATTACAGACACGAATGCTCTAACCACTAGGCCATCCACGCCCCCAAAAAAGACGCTTTAAACGCAGTTTTTAAAGCACCTAGTTTTCTCATCCCATAATTGCTGAGTACCGGAAATGCCCCACTATATATATACATTATACTATATAATATATAGATATATATTTATATTATAATAATATAATATTATATACATATAATATATACCTATATAATATATATATACTATATTATATCTATATATAATATATTATATATATATATATATATATATATATATAATATATATATATACTATATATATGTTATTTATATTATATTATTTTATTATATAATATGATTAATATATATATATATATATATATATATAATATACTATATATATATATATATATTATATATATATATAATACTAATAACTATATATTTATATATATATTATATATAATATTATATATATATATATATATAATATATATACCTATATATATATATATACTAAACTACTGAAGAGTTAGGTACAGTGGATAAAAAGAGTAGTTATTTCTTATTTCTTATTTTAGAATGAATTAAAACTTAAATGGGAAATATCAAACAGAAACATGACAATTCAATGTAAAAAATAAATTATAGACTGCATATCAAGCAAATTTGGGTAAACAATAGTGTGTCTAACAATTAATACGATTCAACCATATTAATGCATATTTTACCCTTCTTCCGTAATTTTAGGGCCAAATTAAATTTAACAACGGTTCACCGAATTATAATAAGATTTTCTAAAAGCCTTACCCAATTTTTATACAGCTAAAACCAATTTTCACGGCTTCACATTGCATTTTTTTGACACCACCCTTCTTTTAACGTGGGTGATTTGACTAACTGACCTCATCCTTCTTTATACTCGACCCTTTTTTTGACGCACGCCTCCGCGGCAGGCCCTGCACAACCATTAAAAGTGCCACCAAAAAGAACCGTTAAGAATTTTTTCTTGTTACAATAAAGATAATAGTTAAAAATTTGGCATACAGAGAAACCCTTTTTGAGTAAGTGTTCAATAAGGGTATATAACAGTGTACAGAACTTAATCAGTAAGAGTAAGCGGAAATCCTACTCTTCACATGTGGTGACTTAGAGTGAGGAAATCGTCTGGAAAGTAATCAAATGGCGATTACACCACTTTGGCTCCTCAGTCACAGTGATCCAGGAATGAGATTTTTTTGGTGTATTTGACACTATGTATAAGGAAATACAAATTATGATTTCTTACGAATATATTATTACAAAATACTAAAGACCTCTTAATCCAACTACTGTCGACTTACTTTCACTCCTCTATTGCCAAACCCTTTCTTGTGACATTTTTGTAGGAACGTTTCGTAGGAATTATATTCAACAACTATATAATGTTTGGTTGCATTGCGTTTTCGTCCACCATAGAATTAGATAGCATTCGGAAGACAGATATTTATATTATTTTGGAGATCAAATATTGTGTTGAAGTGAAGTTTCCCTTCTAACTAAAGGAAAATGCATTCAGAATAATTACCCCTACCCTTATTTTTCTTTTGTTGTTTTTTTGTTCTATTTAACCTTATATAATCTTTTTTCTGGGTTCCAGCGCTCCGTTGGTATATTGATGATAAATTCTACCATTTTCTTCAAAGTTTCTACGCATCTCACGTTCCCATTTGCTTTAAGATTAATAAACGTTATTCTTTTTACCGTAAACCCGGATAAGGTCCTGAGTATCTCATTGCCAGCTTTCCCAATACTATACTGTTCGAATCTTACCAACACGGCCCTTGCCTTGTGGAGATCTTTCGGAACTAACACATTCTTATTTTAAATACAACTTCGTGGTGCCAAGGCCTACGCATTAAAGCCACTAATTTTCTCAAATAGGCACTTTGACTGACCGTTGCAGTGCCTCCTTCTGCTATAAGCTTCCTGGCACTGATAAATTTTGACCGAACATAAGCACACTGGGAGTTAACCCCTTCGTCATTTAGAGGGCTTATTCTCAAACAGTACAATGCATTGGGCAAGATTTCCGGCCATTTTCTTCATTGGCACTATCGTTCACCATACACCTCAGTGTCACTATGAGTGTCTGACTTAAATCATTTCTACTTTGGCCGTTCACGTTTTGGTGAAGTGTAGCCTTGTGAACAACCTTATTCTATGCGAGTGTACACACTGTCAATTATAATAATTTGGCATTGAACTGCTTCGCGATCTCGAATGAGTCTTTCTATGGACCACAGAACGCAAAAAAATTTTCGCCACTAACACCATTTAAATACCGAGTCGACCGTCCACTGCCTAAGAGGGTAGGCGAAGGGGTACTTACTAAATCTGTCGATAAAAAACAAGCTGGTTCAATCCCAATCTCAACATTGGACGAGTAGCTTAATAATCCACTGGAAATGTCTTTCTGTTTTAACTTATGAGTATGATTCAAAATCTTCATAGCTCCGGTGACGTCACTAAGGATAAGGTCTCCATATTTAGGCTGAGATGACAAAGTGTAGACTAGTTCATCGTTTTCTGAATGGAAATCGGTGAAGAACAAAATCTTGCCATTTCCGCCCTCAAAACAGTCAAAGTCCTTTTAATCTCCAAATGATAAATGATTTGCATTATGTATTTTTTCTATTGAACATTAACCAACAGATTTTTCGGTATTAAGATTCTAGAAGTGCTGGTAGAAATGCGACCGCCAAGGACAGTTCCTTGCCCCGATGAATGAACTCCTTGTAACAGGCCTTCAATCAGCTAGTTTTCATTCACCTTTATCAAGGTCCTTTATATAACCATCAGTCTCTGTTCCACAGTATCTCTCTAGAAATCTACACCCTCTTAGGATTTTTCTTCTTCGTCGGACGGCGTTTAAAAAGGTTTGCCACCGTTTCTCCTCCTCTCCTGGATTGAGTTGTTAGACCGTATTGGAGGAAACAAACTTATTAAAATGTCGTCGGCGTTCTCTACTAAATTCATCGAAATCATGGTTCTTTATCCGTCGTCATGAATGGAGACTCTGTAGCTGCTGAGCAATCGTAATAGAGAGTTCTTCTGATAACTTAGCATCGATTATTCCGATTACTGAGTTCAAAGCTAGATAGTACGAGATCTCCTTAATCCTAAATAACAATAGTGGGTATGGAAGCTCCCTTCCCTTTCATACCAGACTGTATACTTCTTCTAATTTGCGTCTCAGAATGAGGCATAGGTTTTTTCTAACTCACTTTCACATAATTTTAGTTGTAACAATCGTCCTTCAGGGGGAATTTTCAATGAATTTATAATTTGATTGTAATTTTGATGCTACCAAGTTCATGACTCCTCTCTCTCCTCTTCTCTTGTCTCTTCTCTCCTCTCTCTCCTCTCCTCTCTCTCTCTCTCTCCTCTCTCTCTCTCCTCTTCTCTCTCTCTTCTCTTCTCTCTCTCTCTCCCTCTCTACTCTTACTTCTCTCTCTCTCTCTACGTATCGTGATTTCATTTACAGGATTAAATCATGTCGTCTTGCCGGATCCACTCTCCTAAGAGCATCAAATTCGTTGAGTGGAATGCGCTAAGGGGTGACTCTTCTTCCTTTTCTTTCTCCTAAAGGGGGAGCAAAGGTGACTTCCCAACCGTTTTGCTGCTTCATGCTCTGCTGGATTCGCTCTCAGACTGTTCGTATTGCGACGATATTTCTTCATTTACCCCTTCGTTGGAGGACTTTTGGGGAGTTGATGGGTCTTAATGATTGACCTTGTTCGATAGCCAAGATTTGGTTCTTGTTTGAACCGGGTGGAGAACTTCCTTTGGGCGGCATTCTTAGGATTCAGTGAAATTTTTCTATTTCGGGGATTTAGGACTGATTTTTCTTTTTACCTTCTTTAGGGAAAATTTTATGCCTATAACTATTTTATTTCAACTAACTCTTCGGGCAATATAAAACCGCTAATTAGTATTTCTGTGTGGTTTGCTGTTTTGACCGCACATTTTTATGTCACTTGCGTTCTAGTATATTAGATGTTTCTTTGTTCGTTGTCACTCTGAAGGGGCACTATTTCTTTGTACTAAACTATGGAGAGTTAGGTACAGTGGATAAAAAGAGTAGTTACTTCTTATTTTTATTTTTAAGATTAATTAAATTAAATGGGAAAAAATGACATCAATGTTTAAAATGATTAATAGTTCATAGCAAGTAATTGGTTAACACAATAGTCTGTCTAACAATTAATAACGATTCAACCATATAATGGCATATTTTTACCCTTTCTTCCGTAATTTAGGGCCCAAATTAATTAAACAAGCGGTTCACGATTATAATAAGATTTCTAAAAGGTTAACACAATAATTTTATACAGTTAAAATCTCCTAATTTTCCGGCTTCGACAATGCCGATTTTTTTGACACACCCTCTTCTTTTAACGTGGGTATCTAAATGACCTCTCCTTCCTTTATACTCCAGGCAACCTTTTTTGGGCGCACGCCTCCGCGGCAGCCCATCACAACATTTGAATGTGCCACACAAAAAGAACCGTTAAGAATTTTTTCTTATACAATAAAATTAATAGTTAAAAATTTGGCATACAGAGAAACCCTTTTTTGAGTAGTGTTCATAGGTGTATATAACAGGTGTACAGAGCTATAGTGAGAGTAAGGGAATCCTACTCTCACATATATATTTATATATATATATATATATTATATATATATATATATATATATATATATATATATATATATATATATATATATATATATATATATATATATATTCTATATATATATATATATAAATATATATATATATATATATATATATATATATATATATATATATATATATATATATATATATATATATATTATATTTATATATATAAAAATAAAAAAAAATATGCTATAAGAGAATTAAGCTATGGTTACTTACTTGTTTATTGTTCGGTAAATAAAAAAATTGTCAATGTGAAACATGGGCTTGATGTTTTTTCGCCACATTTTCTATGTATGGACGTATTTTAGACAAAGAGACCCTCATTTTATCTTCAATGCAATGAAGTCTAGCTCTTTTATTTTAATTTAATGTTAGTGAGTGAAGAAAATAAAAATTCATGTAAATATGATGTGGAAAACTTCATCAAAATGGATAATGCTTTTTTAGCTACCGAGGAATATTCTTCTCTAATAGAAATCCAAAATGCATCAATAGGTAATTCAGCACGCTTGATTTTAAGTTCCCGATCACCGGAAATAAAAGTCAATTCTTATTCTTATTTTAAGTTCAAACAATATCAGGTAAAATTTTTATGAATGGATTTCGGACCCAGTCATAATCTTCTGTCTTCAGTGATGGAAAATAATAGGTTAATTTTTCTTCTAGAATTGTCAAATGCTCAACTTCAATAGGGGTCATTTCTTTTATGTTGGTTTTACCAACTGGTGAAAACATTTCAACGTTACCATTTTTAGATTTCTAAATTGTTTTTTTTTTCTGAAATGCAATCAGTTTATCTGTCGAAGTAAGAATATTTTCACTTTTACCTTACATGCTTGTGTTAAGACTATTAAGACGTGTAAATATGTCTGCTAAATATTTTAATATTTAATTCTTTCGTGTGCATCTTAAAAAAAGCAGTATTCTTTCGCGAGTTCATGTATGCGACTTAAAACCTTTCCTCTTGATAGCCACCTAACTTCCGTGTGTAAAATTAAGCATTTATGCTGGGAATCCATATCTACACAAATTTGTTCAAATAAGCGAGTCTTCAACGGTCTAATTTTTGCTTTTTATATAACTAACCATTTCAACAATTTGATCTAATGCGTCTTTAAATTCAACTGGTAATGTTTTCGAAACAAGTACCTCTCTATGTAGAAATCAATGAGTTCGGATAACATTTGGATTTTCTTGTTTTACTAATGATGCAAAATCTTTCATCAAGCCTACCATAGATGGAGCACCATTAGTGCATATTCCAACGCATTATCAGCACGAGAGATGTGAATGTTGGCGTTATTTTTTAATTGAAATGCCGCTTTAACAAATCTTAAAGGCAAAAAATTGGACGGTAAGTTAACCAAATCATGAAGCATATAACCCTTTAAAATGTCAAAGTTTATATTAGAGTTTTTATTTCATATTTTTAATATAATTTAATTCTTTCGCGGCGCACCCAGCCATACTTCGCTGCGCAAGGTTTGGGAAACACTGGTTTAGAACATTAATCATTCACTTTCTGGCAAACTACTATTCAGGCACCATTATTTAACTTTGATTATTAGCTATTTATTTTCTGATTATTATTATTATATTATTATTATTATTATTATTATTATGTATTATTTATTTATTATATTATTATTTATTATTATTATTATTGATTATTTTTTGCCTTGTTGGGATAGTATTATCATTTTTTGGGATTATTATTATTTTTATGGGTTTCTATTAGTTATTTATTTTTATTATTTATTTATGTATTATTTTATTATTTTATTTATTTTATTTATATTTTTATTATTTTATTATTTATTATTTTATTATTTATTTTATTATTTATTTTTTATTATTTTATTATTTTATTATTTTATTATTTTATTGTTTTATTATTTTTTTGTTTCTTACTTCTTACTTTTATTACTTTTATTACTTATTACTTTATTACTTTATTTACTTTATTTACTTATTACTTTATTACTTTATACGTTTATTACTTATACTTTATTTACTTTATCTTTATTACTTTTATTACTTTATTACTTGTATTATGCTTATACTTTATTTACTTTTATTATTTTATTATTATTATATTATATATATTTATATTTTTATATTTATGCTGTAAAAGAAATACTATATTATATTATATTATATATTATATTATATATTTATTATTATTATATTTATTATGCATCTTATTAAAGTCTTAAATGTAACTGCTAATAATATTATTATTATATATTATTATTATTTATTAATAATATATCATTATTATATTATTATTATATTATTATTAATATACTATTATTATTATATTATATACATTATATTATTATTAAATATTAATATTATGTAAATCAATATGTGGGAGAATGATTGAAATATGTGAAAATATAAACTTAATAATCTTAATATATTATTATTATTATTATTATTATTATTATTATTATATTATTATTATATTATTATTATTATTATTATTATATGATATTATTTTATATTATATTATTATTATTATAATATTATTATTATTATTATTATATTATTATTATATTATTATATTACAATATATTATTATTATTAATATATTAGTTACTATTAATATTATTAATTATCATTAATATATGTATTATTATTAATAATATATATTATTATTATTATATATTATTATATTATTAATATTATTATTATTATTATATTATTTATTTATGTATACAATATAATATATATATATAATATATTAGTGTATATTATAATTTGATATATATATATATATATATATTTATATATATATATATATATATATATATATATATATATATATATATATATTATATATATATATATATATATAAATATGTATATATATATAAAAGATATATATATAATTATATATATATTATATATATTAATATAATATATATAATATAATATATATATATATATTATATATATATAATATATATAGCCTATATTATTTTTTTTTTTTTTTGCTTGTCTCGTATAATAATAAATATTATTAAATAAAATTACATTTTGTTTAAAAAAGCTTTTCACTATTTTATTTCATTATAAATTTCGACATCAGCCCAAAAAAAACACCTAATGATTGTGCCTGGCCTGGTGAACAATCTCACGTCCACTTTGACCCATAAAACTCGCAAACCTAAATATCATTTGGAAGCAATAAAAGGCAGGCACGTTAAAATGTCTTGTTAGTGAGCAGTTTTATTTGCTCCGGATTGGCGTTTCCTTGCGAGCGCTAATTTATGATTGTCGGTTCTGTTCTTTTACTTCTCGAGTGTAGATGTCAATCAAATGATTATACTCATCTCGTGTTCAATTCTTTGCAGGCCTTTGGTAAGATAGTTTCTAGGATTAGTAAATAAGTGTTACGTGTATTTTATATAATTAGTAATGATTTAAAAACACTGCCCATGCAAAGGTAAACATAAAAAGGTAAATCAAATATAAAATTTACAAAAACTTGATTAGGTAATCTTCCGATACTCTGACAAAAATAGCAACAACTTTTATGGAGCAGAATATGTAAAAATTTCAATTAATTTTAAAAGATTAACAAACTAAACCCTACCTATTAAATTACCCCGTTTAAAAGAATATCCAAATTTTTTACAAAAATTCATGTTATAACCTAATATTTAGTCATTTTCCTAACGAGACCGCCACCGTTCTTTTTTTTTTTTTTATCCATTATTTTTATTTTCTAGAGTATATCCTGTGAATTTTTATAAAAATCGGGGAGGATGAAGCCCCTTTGCAGCTTACCTATTTTCAAAGGTAGTTAATATTAAAATTATGCAAATGTTTTGGCGACGTATGAATAAGGTTAAGTTTATTATATTAGCTATTCAAATCGTTAATGATAAAATTGATACTTTGAATTCGTAAAACTAATCCGTAATATATAAATATATATATTATACTTATTATATATAATATTATATTATATATATTA
>JABUQX010036109.1:0-32500 GCA_015478945.1 Trachelipus rathkii | reverse complement strand
CCGAGAGAGACTTCAAGACTGGTCAAAATTGACGGCCTCCATTTAAGTGGTTATTTATTTTCAAAACTTTAAAAATCAAATTTAGATTTGAGGAATAAATATATTTTTTTCTTTATTTCTTTTTGTTTCCTTTTCATTGGCGTTTCAAATCGGGGAAGTCTTTTTTGCCTGCAACCCTATATATATATATATATATTATATATATATAGTATATTATTTAATTCATTTATAATATTATAGTATATATAGTATTATATATATTATTATATATATATATATATACTATATATATATATATATATAGTAGTATATTAATATTATATAGTATATATATATATATAGTATATATTATATTTATATAGTATGCGAGTATTGGCCAATTTAAATTATCCCTCCAGGCGTAGCCAATTCAGTCATTCAACTCATTTGGACACAAAAATATTTACGTTTTTTTTATTTTAGTTTTTGAACTTCCCAGGTGATTTATACGAAAATATTTAACACATTTAAAGAAAATAGAGTTAGTATGGTGCGTATGTAGCTATTTGCAATTTGTAGCATTGTAAATTTGTTTGGGTAATAGGAATGGGAAACTAGGTATGCACGAACCCTATGATTGGGGGTAGCTCTATGTATACGCCTACGATTGAAAGAGCGCTAGGTATACGGCCTACGATCGCGGTGGCGCTAGGTATACGACCTACGAACTCGTTAGCGCTAGGAAGACACTGCTATGATGAGTTTTGCTAAATATGGTTAGATTATTTTTGCTGTAATTCTGTTCAGGGTTGCCACTTGCCACATTGGCTATTTCTTGGCCAAATTTACAAGATTTAAGAAAAGTCAAGTATGAAAAATATATCTTCCCCCCAAAGTTGGGGTTAGGGGAGAAACTGATCGTAATGGATATCTCCCTCCCAAGTTTTGATTAGGAGAGAAACTTGGCAGAATGAATCTCTCCCACCACAAAGATGGGTGGGGGGGGAAAATAGGAAGAATCGATAACTAACGCCGAATAGTAGATATCATAAATATAATATATATCTCCTCAAGTTGAGATATATATCTATAAGATCTTATATATTTGATTATATTCTATAAAGGTAGGTAATAAATTGGATACTTTATACCACTATATAGAGATTAATGATAATAATATATAGAATAATATCGACGTATGATTATATATTTAGGACCTTGAAGTAAAGCCACTAGGTTCTACAAAAATATTGTAGTATTGGAAAGGTTGGTAAATCGGCGATAGGTAGAGTAAAGAAAAAAGTTACAAAGAATTTAGTATGCTATATAAATTTTTATTCTCTATTTTTTAATTTTTTTGAGCTTTTGTGTTTATTCTCGACGCTGAAATGATTTGTATTGATTTGTGTTCACAGAGTGTGAATAAGTGTTGTATATAATAGCATAGTATATATATATATATATTTATAATATATTATATAATATATAGTCTATATACTATAATATATGAGATAGTAGTAGTACTATAGAGTATATAACTATATATAAAATATTATATAGTATAATATATATATATATAATATATATATATTATATATATATATATATATATATAATAGTATGTATATATATATATATGTATATATATATATAAATATTATATATATATATAATATATAATATATATATATTATATATGATATAATATTACGATGTGTCAGGAGATTTTTTTAATTCTCACAGTATATAACTAGAGAACGGCAAAGGTGTCCCTACATAAAAAAATTACCTAATTTGGAATCAGCCCGAAAATCTAAGGATGCGGACTCGACTATTGGTTCTTTCTTTGTTTTTTTTTTTTTTTTTTTGTTTTGGGAAAGTAACATTTAATTTTTTTTTTAACTAAAGGAATACCCCGTAGGGAAACCGCCAAAAGATTGGCAAGGAGTTCTGGGTCTCTCGGGCCCACCTACTCGGTGGAGCGACGGGGGGACTAATCCCCCCTCCCGGGGATGGTCTCCGGAACCCCGCCTCTTTGGTATGTTTGGGTGTCGCGGGGTTCCCTCCGCCCCTCCCATCCCCTCGGGGTATGAAACGTCCCCCCCTCGTGCTCCCCTCCGCCGCCGGCTCGAGCCCCTAAAAAAACTTAATTTCCAAAAAAAACAAAAAATTATTTCACCAAATTTTAGGGGGGCTCGAGCTGACGGGGGACAGAGGGGGGATGTTTTCATACCCCGCGAAGGGGATGGTCGGAGGAACCTCCCCGCGACAGCCCAAATGACCAAAAGAGGGGGGTTCCCGGAGATCCATCCCGCCGGAGGGGGGATTAGTCGCGCCCCCGTCGCGCGACCGGGAAGGCCGTAGGAAGACCCCGACTCCCTGCATGCGGTTTGCGGTTTACTAGCCAGGGGTATTCCTTTAGTTAAACAAAAAAAATATAATGTAAAATAAAACTTATAAGAAAAAAAAAAAAAAAATAATAAAAAAAAAAAGTTAAATGCCATCCTTAGAATTTGTCGGGCTGTTTGATTCTCAAATTATATAATTTTGTTTACTGTAAGGCACTTGCACGGTTCTTGTATAGCATTACTCATACTGTGACATTAAAAAATCTGTACCATCTATTATAATAAGTAGAATAATTAGTTATAATATATATATATATATTATTATATATTTATATATTATATATAAATATATATAATATATAATATATGTATATTATAGTGATAATAATAATATAAATATATATATATATATTATTATATATATATATATAGCGAACAATTTATTGTTTGACACAGAAATAAATATTTACGCGTTTGAATAGAACTAAAAAATTTAAAATAAACAATGATTGTTGATAACAGTTTGTAAGCACAAGAAATATAAAAGAAGAGTAAGTTCTTTTTATAGCAAATACGAATTACTTCTAATTTTAATTTGTTGCCTATAAAAAATTTATTAACCTAACCTTCTCCAATACTAAGTTGATTTTGAGAAACCGTTTCTGAAGGTGCTCCTATAATATATAAGTACTATATATATATATAAATGAATGGTATACTGATATATATATATATCAATATATATTATATTAATATATAATTATATATTATAGTATATCATAGGGTTATATATAGTAGAGTTAATATATAACACTCTATGTCGAACGACGAATAAAACTGAATCTTTACTATCGAAATAAAACTAAACAAAGATTAAATCAAAAATAAATGGTGAAAGGATTAATCTTGAAAGCTGAAAAAATATAAAAGTAAAGTTGTATCTATAGCAGATACTAAAGCTAACTCCAAATTCTAATTTTGTCTTTAAACCTAAAATTTAAAATTAATTACCAACCTTTCGCCAAAATGACTAGAATTATGTTTCGTGAGTGACCACAGTTATCTTAAGGTCCGAGATATGCTTGTTAGAATCTGTGTTCGTTAAGTAGTGCACTAGTGGATATTCGTGTGATTTGCTTGTGTTTGAGTGCACTTGTCTTTTTAAATGCCTAGTTCATCTTATGATAGTGACGGCAAATATAAAAGTGAATGCAAAAAAATAAAAAAAAAGAAAAAAAAATACTCATGGGGCAGACAGACCAGAATTCTAGATAAAATGCTTTACTTAACTCTGTCCGCTATCAATAAAAATTTTTGAGGGTAATTGAGGTTGAGATTTAAAAATTTGGGGTCGACAATGTGAAAGGAAGCGGCACAGAAGTGTTCTCAAGAACGAACAGAAGGGAAGAGTTATCTTCAAGGTGAATAGAAGTCGATACTGCGTGAAGTCCCACTTGACCCCATGATCAAATTTGGCCAGGTAAGCTTTGAATTTGCAATTGGCCATCAAATAATATATATTATATATATATATATATATTATAGTAATATATAATATAACTATATATATATAGATATATTATTATTAAATATAGTATAACTTTTATATAATGTAATTATATGAGATTTTTGTTTTAGTTAACATAAATAATATGTTATATATTTAATATAAGTATTATGGAAGTATGCTGATTTGTGTGGTGTAAGGGATGAGAGGAATACTGAATAATGTACTATTGCCGCATGGCTGCGCTAAGATCAGATTATCCGTCCAAATATACTGTACTAGATAGCAATAGATAATGATGACTCATATATTAGTATATATACTAAGTACGGTATATTAGACGTAGTACTATGAATCATTGCATGATATAGTATATATATATATATT
Source organism: Trachelipus rathkii (assembly GCA_015478945.1). Taxonomy (NCBI): domain Eukaryota; kingdom Metazoa; phylum Arthropoda; class Malacostraca; order Isopoda; family Trachelipodidae; genus Trachelipus; species Trachelipus rathkii. Next base: position 28,279 of record JABUQX010036109.1, on the reverse strand, counting down.
AGTATATATATAATTATATAGTATATAATTCTTTAATATATATAATAATGATATGTATATGATATATTAATCAGTATGTATGAGTAGTAATATAATAGTATATGATATATAGTATATGATATATTATATCAGTACTTAGTATTAATGTAGTACTATATATATAAGTATATAAATTCAATATATGTTAATATATATACTATATATTATATCAGTATAAGTATATAGTATATAGAATATAGATTACTATATAAGAAGGTTGAGTAGTATATATATATATACTATAGTATATCCACGGCGAATGCAATGGAGCTTCCGATCTACCGATGAATAATGCGTGAGTGCGCTTGGTTGACCGTTGTAAGCGTGGCTGTGGGCTTGTAATCTGACTGGAACATGTGCTGAGACGGTGGAAGAGCCATCTGGTAAGCCCAATTGGGGGGCTATACAATGTCGCCGGGAAGAAACTAAAATGACCGAGTCGCCCTAGAAAAAGAAGCCGGCGACAGGCGCTACCAGCCCGGTCGGTGGATGTGTTTCGTGGGCTCAACACGCGCTTGTTTGAATGCCTCGGAACGCAGGAACAGATCTTTTTCAGGTGTGTTGACTACAGGCTTGCAGAAACTGAGAACTACGAAGCGTCCGGAGTGACCGGTAGGCGAGTAGCGACGAAGGATAGGAGTGTCGCGATGATGGAGGCAAGGACGAATTAGGAGATATGCGTAGGGTAGAGGGCTACGCGATGGGAGGGATGAATGAGGGGAGGGAGGTTGTAGGGGTATATATGAAGGAGAGGAACACTGATGGTTCATGTTGGTGTGTGCTTGCGGAGACCGGAGATGAAGGGGTGGGGCAGGAGGCGATAATACAGAGATGAGATTGGACCCGAGTAGACTGATATACAGAAGGGAGAAGATGAAGGTAGAGAAAGGTGAGATTGGGGTGCGATGGGTCCGGACGCGGGGCCGGCGGATTTGGCGAGATGGAAGTAGGAGGAGCCACATAGGTTTTGCAAAAAATATGAACGAATAATTGCTCATATGCCACTGGAGCTGAAAAGGAGAACGTGGGCAAAGTACAGTTTATGCTACCCACAGCCAAGGAGAGTAACCAGCAGGAGAAAAGAATGTGGATTTTTATGAACAGTTGCAAATGTGTTATGACGGAATGAATGCTGAAGGTGAGATAATTGTATGGGAGAACGTTGGAATGCGCACATAAGGAAGTGGAGAGAAGGGTACCGAGATCGCAATAGGGGGGCGTTTGGAGCGAATGATAGGGGAAGAAAGAAAACGCGGAGGGGAGAGGGTTTGTTGGATTTTGCGGTAACAATAGGCCGTGGCAGTGCATGGAAGATACAGTACTTTGGCCGCATAGGGAGCTTCGCCAAATGGGCACCTGGTAACAGGTGGGAAGTAAGTGGTTTGGTAGAGGATTACTGCGGATAAAGTGGATGATTGACCTTGATAACTATTATACCAACATGGAAGGGTGAGTAGAGCCACGTGAAAAGTATAAACCATCAGTGTCGCTGTGAGTTCGGACCAGTCGTGTTGTGTGGTGGCGGATAACTTCAAATCTCAAAACCCCGTGTACCGCAAGAAGAGAGATGGGTGAAACAGACGAGGGGGATAGCGAGTGGCGAGAGAATTGAAAGAGGATCGAAGACGTGAGACAAAGGTGTTTTGTAGAAAGAGTGCCCCGGTGAGTAGTTTAATAGCAAGACATGAGAGAGAATGTTGAGATGGTAGAAGGAGAGTGGGCGTATTTAAAGGAAAAAATGTGATGAACAATGTGCGAAAGATCGCCTTGGGGTAAAAGGAACGGTTCCAGAATAGAAAAAGACCTGCATGGTGGACAGGGTAAGTTGCAACGTGGGCAGTAGAGAGGGAAAAGAAAGTAATAGGAAGGTTTTGAGGAAGGCTGGGACTGAAAAAAAGATCCTCCTGAAAGACTAAGAGCCGGAAATTGTGTAAAAATAGAAAGTAGCGGCCGAAGACCCATGAATAACGGAAGAAGAGGACGCGATGAGCAATGGCCGTGGGATGGAGGGATCGGGTGAACGACTGAGAGCAGAGGATATGGTGGGTGGGAAACACAGAAATGTCATAAGTAGACAGTGGCAAAAAAACCTAGCGAAGGACAGGAAGTCGACGTTGCCACACTCCAGTAAAATGAATACAGAACGGGTAGGCCTGAGAGTGGAATAAACCCTCGATGAGAGGCGACAGGTGGGCGAAGCAGTAACTTTGTGTCAGAGGATTAATATAGATCGAGGAGATAACGGAGAAGAGGAACCTTCCGGAACGCGAGGAGGAACGACTGCCGCAATGAACACGTGAGTGAGGGGCGATAACAATGAGAAAGAAGTCGGGAGATGGTCAAAGACGGGGGAAGGATATTGAAAAAATGGGAAAAAGTCCAGGACTTGTGATGCTGGCCGGTGGGAGATATATGACGATGTGCACGAGGCTCATGCGATGGATGTTGAAGAATGTTTAATCGATCTTTTGGAGAAGGTGGACGAGAGATAACCCTGCGGAGTGGGGCAGGGGCGATAGTAATGCCCTGTGTTGCAAAAAAAGGGAAAGTAGGGGCCGGAACTGTTTTCCAATTATTAGAAGGCATAATCGTTTTGCTGCCGCATGCCAGAAGTTATAGCTATGAAAGAGATATTGGAGAAAAAGGCTCAGGACGGGTAAGTGAAGAAGACGAAGCTGATATGAACACAGTATGGATCAGGCCCGGGACGAGGTACGCGGATCCGGGATGATGTTTCTCTGAAGAGATGATGGATATGAGAAAACGTGGGAGTGGGATAAGAAATGTATAATGGCCCTTTTTGTTGGATTGTAGAAAAGGCCATCTTGACAGTGTACCTGTAAGGTAAAAACTTCTTGGGCAGACACTGCGCAGCGATGTTACTACCAGATAGAGCCCAAGTGATTAAAGTGATAAGGGGACTTTACAACAGTAATGAAAGTGCGCCGGTCAGGAAGCAGAGCGGTAATTGGGATAAGGGACACGTGGTTGTGGGAGTGCAGACAAAGGTGTTTTAGACAGGGGAGGAAGGCTGTGTGTCAACCATTGTTATCAACCTGGTATGTGGACAGCGTGTAAATTGCGAGAGGATTCTGGAGTAGAGGTAGGGAGATTGGTGTGTGAATTGGCATGATGCAGACCGAATAATTGCTCGGTGGTTGGCAAGGAACCAGGGGAGAACGTGTGGACAAGAGAGTACTGATGCAGAATGGGAGTGGAGGTCTCGCGACGGAGGCGATTGAAGATGAATGTGAAGCAAGACCTGAGTGAGAAAAATAGCTAGGGAAGGGAAGAGAAACTTAAAATCATAGAAGAATCGGTGGGGAAAAGAAAATAAGAAGTCGCTGGAACTTTAGGTATTGTTGGGGAGTTAACCGGTAAAGCAGCAGTGGAATGATAGAGAGGGCTGAAATAGAGGAAAGAATAGAGAGCTATTCCAGGAGCGAGTTGGTCCAGTTGTATCCCTGGCTGAGAAACACCTGTGACGAGACAGGTTTAAATAACACTATTATACCACGATTCTGAGGAACCCGGTACGTTTGTGTTTGGGTCGGAGTCCGTGGAACACTAACAACTAAGAAACAGAGGAGTAAATCGTGGCGGCGGCAGATGAGGGGTGTTCGAAGGTTGAATAGTGGGGGTGACGCACAAGAGGAGAAGAAGGAGATACTCGGAAGATAAGAGGAGAGTTGGGGTGAGGCGGGGAGGATTTGAGTCGAGAGACAACAACATGAGAATGTAGTGGACATCATCAAGAAGGATGGATATTGGAAGATAGATCCCGGCCAGAATTTTACTGCATCAGCCCAGCCTGCAGGTAGAAGACCGGCGGGACCAGACCAAGGAAAAGGATGGGGGAAAGATGGAGTGGGCCGGGCGGCCCTGTGCGCAAAGAGGGGACTGGACCCGCTGATACAGGCTGGAAGGAACAATCGAAGCTCGTACGAAGAGAGGGTCCGTGTGGAGAGAGCATTGGCAAGACGACAGGGGATAAACCCTAACACGGAGGCGCTTGAGTGAGAACGAATTATATATATATATAATAAGTATATATATAACTTATAATATATATATATTAATATATATAGTATAGTATATAATATATAGTATTAATATAGTAATATACTATATATTCCAAGTGTCAAAGTTCATGAAGTGATCTGGAGTTTGGTAAATAAAGAGAAGAAGAAGAAAAAAAAGAACCTTATAAATGGCGCTGGTTTTAATTAAAAGTATCTTGGAACAAACTATCGTTATTTCCGAAGGCGGAAAAAACTTGACGCCTCCCTTGAGAAAGTTTTCCAATAGTCCATTATGTGTATAATTCCCAGGATTAGTACGAGAGAGAGGAGAGAGCAGAGGACGAGAGAGAGAGAGAGAGAGACGAGAGCAGAAGACGAGAGAGAGAGAGAGGAGAGGGAGAGAGAAGAGAATTAGCAGATACCTGGAGCAGGGGAGGCGGATTAAAAAGGCAGGAGCAACCGAGGAAATATTTTGAGTTGGGGAAATATCTTAAAAACAAACTTGCTCGAATGTGCAAGCTCGCAATTGCTCAATAAATGAAATTTATAATAAAGGAAAGTTCTGTAAATACTCTTAAGGATAATCTAAGGAGTTACAAAGTATATGACGCATTATTCGTTTGTCAAATACTTTCGATAACTTAGTAACCTGTTGGAGAAATAGATAGAAATGAAGATAGATAGATAGATAGATAGATAGATAGATAAGATGAAAAGAGGAAGATTTGAAGATAGATTGATATGATAGATAGTAGATAAGATAGATAGATAGATAGATAAGATGACTACAAATAGTCGAGTTAGTAGATAGATAGATAGATAGATGAGATAGATAGATAGATAAAATAGAATATAATATATATAATATATATATATATATATTTTAGTATATATATAATATACTATTAATATATTATATATATATTATGTATGATATTGTTTTGAATAGATATACTGTATTATGATTATTATGAGTATTAGGTAACCTATAGCTATAATATATAGTACTAGTATAAATTATACAATTCATATTTAACTGGATATATGAATATATTACTATAATATATATAATAATATATATATATAATAGTATGAGCCAATATATATATTAATATATATATAATATTATAATAGTATAATATATATATAATATATAGTATAATAAGTATATAATATATTATATAATAATATACTGTATATTATACTGAATATATATAGTATATTAATATATATATAATGATATATATATTATCAGTATTTTAATATATATAATATAATATATTATATATATATATATAGTAAATATATATCTATATACTAATATAGTAAAAGTAATTTATATATAGTATAAATATATACTGTCTAGTAATAATTCGATGGTTAGTATATAATATAGTATAGTATATACTTATATATATAATGTGAAATATTGATATATATGATCGGGTGCATGACCTAAAACTATACTATATGTATAATAATATGATATATATAATATATATATTATATAATAGTATAGTGATATATGAGTATATATATATATGGAGTAGAATAGTATATATGATATATATAACATATTATTCAATAAAAATATGATAGTATATATTAGATAAGTATAGTAATATTATTATAATATATGACTATTATATATATATGATATATATATATATATAACTGTTTATTATTATATATTATATATAGATATATTATATAATATTAATATATAATATTTATGATATAATATAATATATATAAGAAAATAGTAGTAGATCAGATATTATATATATATGATAATAGTTATTATTTCTATTATATATATATTTGATGTATCATGATATATTAAAGTGAATTATGATATATAGTAGTTAATATATCTATATATATAATGATATATATATATATATAGGTATATATATTTATTTTTATAATATATATATAGTTATATTTAGATAAAAATTATATATATAGTATATATATATGATCATATATATTTTTATATATAATATATATATTACTATAGTATATAGATAAGTTAGTGAGGTATGTATAGTATAGTATATGTAATAAGATATAATAAGTATTAGATATGAGGTTTAACTAACGTTTTATAGATAGGTATTATTATATATTTAGATATATATATATATGTAATACATATATATATATTATATATATATAGATGTAGAAGGTATATGTATATACTCGATACACGTATAGTATATAATATATCGTATAGTATATGGTGGTAGAGAGTGGAGATTGTCGCATATGTGTCCTAATCGATGTGCAGAGCGAATTTGAGGCGACCTAAAATCCTCTTGCCCTCCTGCAATGTACAGGACCCAATCAGTCTTAACCAGTCGAGCTGTTATTCCCAAATTCACTTTTCACTATTTGGCTAATGTCATAATGTGACGATTAAACAGACAATGTTGGATTAAGGCCGCCTGAATATTGGGATTGAACGAAGTATCTGATAAGGCCTGTGCGATCAGATAGGGTGGTAGAGGCGATAACACAGAAAAGACAAGGAAAAGCAATAAAGCTCACGTTAGTACTTGACCATTCGGTTCTTTTCAATACGCGAGCGATCTACATTAATGATACAGAGTTGTTGGACGATCACAACCGCTTTTTTTTCTCGTGAGTATTAGAGAAGAAACGATATTTTAACAAGACTGAAATCATAAAGGCTTCGGCCGATTGCTTACGAACGGCTCGGGCCAACTGGAATAGGTCCCTATAGAATACATATAAAGATAGTACAAGCGGATAGAAAATAGGAGAAAATAAAAATATATAAGAATATATTTATAAATGGGTTTTTACTCCATAAAGGATAATTGATTATGATTACAATCTGGTGAGATCTGACGGGCTTCTAATCAGCGTGTGAATCGGGCGTGTGCCGATACTGACGATTATGAAATAGACTTTTATCGGTTACGCAGAAGGAGGGGGAAAAATGAGCTTATGAAGAGGGGCGCAGAAGGAAGTGAATAATATAGGGTGCATAGAGAAATGTAATAAATATGGTAATAAGACATATAAATATTAATAATATATATACTATACCAACTCTAGTGGAGATACACTCACTACTCAGGTAAGTTGTAATTTTAGTGATAAAGTTTTAATCTAATTGATACTTATATTATAATACAATAGTATATTTAGATATATATATAAAATATATTAATTATATATAGTATATATAATGGATTTATACTAAATATAAATATATATATATGAGAGTAGCGATTCCCTTACTCTCACTATACTCTGTACACCTGTATATACAACCTATTAAACATCAACTCATATACAAAGGTTTACTTGTATGCCAAATTTTTAACTATTAATTTTATGTTTATAAGAAAAAATTCTTAACCGTTCTTTTTGTAGTGCAATTCAATGTCTGTATGGGCGCACCCGCGAGGTAGCCCGAAAAAATTTGCCTCAGTATAAAAGAAAAGGAGGAGTCAGTTAGTACCCACGTTTAAAAGAAGGGGTGTGTCAAAAAAATCTGCATTTGTCGAGCCGGACAAATTAGAGATTTTAAACTGTATAAATTATTGTGTAAACCTTTAGAAAATCTTATTATAAATCGGAACGCTTGATTTAATAAATTTGGGCCCTAAATTACGAAAAAGGGTAAAAATAGCCAATTATATCGAACTTGAATCTGTTAATAATGTTAGACAAACTATTGTGTTACAATTGCTTGATATTCACTTATATAATTAATTTTTAACATTATGCGATATAAGTCATTTATTCCCACTCTTAATTATCAAATTAACTTAACAACAATAAAAAATATACCAACTAAACTATACTCAAATTTGTTAAACTTACCACTTAATCTCTACTCTTTCGAATGAATTTAATATTTACAGACAAATAAAAATTGCCTATCGATCTAAAAATAAATATAAATCTACGAATATAAATCTAAACTATAATAATTATAGTTCTAGCCATAATCTATACATAATAATAATAACAGTAGACCGAGTCAGACTATCTGAAATCATCATCGACGAGAGAATAGATTATATAAGAGACTCACAATATCCAGATAGGATGGCTAAGTATTTATTGTATGTGTATTGTGTGTTTAGTTACAACACATCACACGATAACAATAGTAAAAAGCGATGAGAGAAGTATATGAGTGAGAGAGTAAAAGACAAACAGAGAATCACTTCAAATAACACACTACTATAGAAGGAAAACAGACTCAAGAAAAAATTAGCTCCAGCCACTAAATAAATAAGCTCTCCTAACAGTTCAAACAAAAGAGAACCTCTCTTAGGCGTAACAGCAAGGGATGGATTCAATCATTAAGTTAACCCCATCACACTCCCACAACAAGTCCCTCCAAACACACCGACAAGATGATAAAATGAAGAAATGATCCTCCAATACTGAACACATACTGAGCCAGCGAAAAACATCCCAGAAAGAGCACTCGCAAAGCAGCCAAACACGAGATTAGATCACCTTCCCCACCCCCTAGGGAGAAAGAAAAGGAAGTAGACCCCCTTAGCGCCATTCCCCACTTCAACGATTTGAATGCCTAGAGTGGATCCGCAAAACGACCATCGTTTACTTAACCTAATACAATCACACGATCCGAGAGAGAGAGGAGGAGATAGAGAGAGAACGAGAGACGATGAAGACAGAGAGTGGGAGTGTGTAAGAGAGAGAGAGAGAAGTAGAGAGAAGAGAAGAGAGAAGAGAGAGAGAGAGAGAGAAAGGAGAGAGAGAGAGAAGCAACACTATCGAAGCAAAACTACCAAGTAAAATTACAAATTCATTGAAACTTCCCTGAAGACGCATGTTTACACTACAATTAGTGAAAAGTTGATACCGAAAAACTCTATGCCCCAATCCCTGAGAACGTCAAATAGAAGAATATTCCAGTTCGTATGAGGAAGGGAGCTTTCCATCCCACTCATTTATTAGGATTAAAGAAAGATGCGACTATCAGATTTTGACTCGAGTCAACGTATAACGATGCTAAGGGTTTATACAGAGAACACTCTTCCATTACATTGCAGTCTCCATACAGATCTCCATCATGACGACGGAAAAGAACCATGATTCGATGAATTAGCTATAAACGCCACGACAATTTTTAATATAATGTTTTTCCTCCAAAACGGTGTCTACAAACACCAGGGTAGAACACTAGGGGTATCACACACGCCTCGACCGAGAGAAATCCAATGAGTTGTAATTCCAGAGAGATAGCTGTGGCACACCAAGAGATTATGTTACCATAAGGACCCTGATAAAGGATGAAAACTAGATGATCTGAATGCCTGATTTACAAGAAGTTCATCACATCGGCAAAACTGATCCTTGCGGTCGACATTTACAGGCAACTTCTAAGAATCGTAATACCGGAAAATCTGGGTGGATGATGTCATAGAAAAATACATAATGCAAATATTTGGGAATAAAGACTTTGACGTTCGCCTTATCAAGAGTGATTCATTTTGGATAGTAGAGAAGAAATTTACAAATTGTATGTCTGTCGAAAAACAAAAGCGTTAGGAATAATATCTCCAGGATTCGGCAGTTTAAGGAGTCTCAGGAGAGCTTTGACACATATCCCATGTGATTAATTTAAAAAGGGAGGCTTTAACCGTATATATTTTTCAATTATCTGCTTGATTGTTTATCGACAGATTTAGAAGATCCCTTCCGATCCCTCTTAGCGACAGGCGACTGTCGACTCCGATTAAATGTGTTAGTTGGCAAATTTTTTTCTTCTGTGCCTCAATAAAAAGATTCATCTCAGATCGACAGGGAAAGCCAGTTCACTGCCAAATTATTTAATGACGTGTGTAACCTTACTCGCCATAGACTAAGGTTGTCACAAGGGTCAACTCACCAAGCAGCTGAAGACGGCCCACCTACAATAAAGAATTAAGTCAGAATCAATGACAACTGAGTTTATGCTCAATGATATGCCACATGAAAGGGTAAAAAGCCTGAATGTTTGCCCTTGCATTGTACTTTTGAGAATACCCGTCTATAATAACGACGGTACCTAGGTGTGCTCTATGTTCCAAATTATCGAGCCAGAAGCGGTAGTACAGAAGAGCACTCAGCTGCCACGCATGTCAAGAGTAGACTCATGAAGAAAAACCCCATCTCATGCTATTCAATTCGCTAGGCCTCTCGGCACCACAAGTTGTATAAAAAAGAATGTGTTTCGTTCTAAAGATCTCCACAGCAAGCGGCCTGGTAAAAATCAACAGTAATAAGTGGGGAAAACTGGCCAGAGAACACTCTATACCTTCCGGTATTACGGTGAAAAGACATAAACTTTATAATCTTAAGCAAGGAAAGAGCAGTAAAAATTGACGGAAAATGTAAGAATTTATTCATCAATATAACCAACGAGGACGCTGCAAACCCGAGAAAACATAATGTTACACTAGAATTATATAATACCACGACCACAACAGAAAAGATCAGGCAACACGAACGAAAGGGGAGCGGGTGTGGTAGATTTCTAGAATGATTATTAATTAGACACACTCACAACTCTACTTTTATCCTTCAAAAAAATTAAATCTTTCCTCTACTAATTTCTATGACGAACGCATTCAACCAAAACTTAATATTGTGAATAATTCTCACGATTCCTAACAATAAATGTCACAGAATGTTGCAAATAAGATAGTTGAAATCCGAGGCTTCAACCCTACGCAGGATTGTCACACATGTACTTTATGAATATTTTAAATATGGTAAATATACATGTAAGGAAATTAGATTTGTATTCCATAGTAACATAGTGCAAAAATTAAACCACAGCATCAAAAAAAATGTGAACTGTATGAATAGAAGAAGCCAAAGGGTATCATGATCTTTCCAGCGATTCGCCTATCTCCAAATCACCACATAGTAGATTAGGATTCCCTTACCTCAACTATAGTCTGTACACCTTTAAACACTATGAACACTACGCAAAAAAAGGTTTCCTCTGTATGCCAAATTTAACTATTAACTTCATTACAACGAAAACAATTCTTAACGGTTCTCTTTGTGTGGCACTTTCAATGTTGTATGGTGCCGCGGAGTTGCGTCCAAAAAATAAGGGTGCAGAGTATAAAGAAGGACGAGTTAAGTTAGATAACCCACGTGAAAATAAGAGGGTTCACAAAAAATCGCACTGTCGAATCCGGAAAGAATGTTTAGCGTAAAATGACATGTTAACCTTTAGAATCTTTGATTTAGAATCTTTAACACGCTGTTTAATTAATATTTGGCCCTAAACTACAAGAAAGAACTCAAGAGAGTATGCCCCAAATCCTCTCTAGTATTATGTTAGACACACTATTGGGTTAACAATTCTGCATATGGCACTATAAATTATTTTTCTTAATTCATTATTTCATATATTTACATTAATCTAAAATAAAAATAAAAATAACTACTCTTTTTATCCACGGGGGCTCACCTAACTTTCATATAACTAATATCTACTATATAACGTATAATTATATATATAATCATATCTCTCACTGTAGGGTGATAATCTTGGTTAATATATAATAATATAAGAATAAAATATTATATATATCTATATATATTATATATATAGATATATAATATAATTAATATATATATATTATAAATAGTATAATATATATACTATAAATATATTAATATAAATAATAACTATAATATAATAAATATATATAATATAATATATATATAATATATATATATATATAATATATAATAATATATATTAATAATATAGATATATATAATTATCATATATAAACAAACTAATATAACACACATCGATTTTACGATTTATTATAACGGTGGGGGCCCAAGCCTTCTTGAAGGGTTATTTTAATCTCTAAGCAATTATGGGATGAGAAACTGGGTGCTTTAAAAACTAGGCTTAAAGCGTCTTTATTTTGGAACGGATGCGCCTATGGTAGAGCATCGTTTCTGTTACTCAGCAATCGGAGATCCAACGTTCAATCCCGCTGACGAAGAGTAAAAATCTTCTGTGAACTCATCAATATATATAATAATTGCACCGCAAATTTCCAATGTGATAAGTGCGCCCGAGTTAAAAAAAAAGTTGGGAACACTCTATAAAAGAGTAGAAACGCTTCGACAAAAGAAAATAAAGAGGAAAAAAAGATGAAATAACTGGTGTAAAAGAGTAAAAAGAGTGAAATAGACTAAAGAGATGCGGAGAACGCGAGAAAAAAAAGAGTAAAAAAGTAAAAAAGTAAAAAAAAAGAGTAAAAAAAGTAAAAAAAGAGGTAAAAAAAAGAGTCTAAAAACGAGTAAAAAAAGAGTAACAAAAGAGACGTAAAAAAGCAATTAAAAGAGTAAAAAAATTAAAAAAATCTTTTACTCTTTTGGAAAATGTTAAAAAAGAGATAAAAAAAAAGAGGGGTAAAAAAAATTTAAATACTCTTTTTTGTTCCTTTCTTACTCTTTTTTCTCGAACATCTTTTTTACTCTTTTTTTAAAAAAAGAGAAAAAAAGCTAGAAAAAAAAGTAAAAAAAAGCAGAAAAAAATTAAAAAGAGTAAAAAAAGAGTAAAAAAAGTAAAAACTCTTTTTTACTCTTTTACTCTTTACTCTTTTTTACTCTTTTTTTACTCTTTTACTCTTTTTAAAAAAAAAGATTAGGTTAAAATAAATAAAGGTAAAAAAAAGTTAAAGAAGTTTTTTCAAGTATTACTCTTTTTTACTCTTTTTTTACTATAAAAAGAAAAAAAAAAGAGGTAAAAAAAGATTTTTACCTTTTTACTCATTTTTATAAACTTTTTTACTCTTTTTACTCTTTTTTACTATAAAATCTCTTTATACTCTTTTTTTTATGAATTACTCTTTATACTCTTTTTTTATGATCTTTTTTTACTTTGCTTTATTGGCTTTGGGGTTTTTATTTTACTCTCTTTTACTCGATTTTTTACTCTTTTACTCTTTTTTACATAGTAGAATTGTGCGAAAGCCCAAAAAAAGGTAAAAAGAGAAAAAAGAGGTAAAAAAGAGTAAAAAAACTCTTTTACTCTTTTTACTCTTTTTGTACCTCTTTTTTTTACTCTTTTTTTAGTTTTGAGTCTTTTACTCTTTTTTTACTCTTTTTTTACTCTTTCTTACCTCTTTTACTCGTTTTTAAAAACACAGGTTAGGAAGGAAGAAGCGTAAAAAGACATTTTACTATTTTTCAAACTTGTACACGTATATAAAAAGAGTAAAAAAGAAAAAAAGGTAAAAAAGTAGCTAAAAAAAGAGCCAAAAAAGAAGTAAAAAAAGATAAAAATAGAGCAAAGAATTACACAAGGTCGTATCTAAAATAAGAGTAAAAAAGTAAAACAAAGATGAAAAAAAGAGTAAAAAAAGGGATAGAAAGAGTAATACAGTAAAGAAGTTGAAAAAGTAGGTAAGGATACAAAAGAGTACCAAAAAGCTACCAAAGAGTAAAAAAAAAAGTAAAAAAGAATAAAAAAAGAAAATAAAAAGTAAAAAACTAAAATAGACCAGCTAAATGGAAAGCAGATTAAAAAAGAGTAAACAAAGAGTTAAAAAGAGAAAAAGAGTAAAAAAGGAGTAAAAAAGAGAGTAAAAAAAGAAGTAAAAAAGAGAAAAAGGAGTAAAAAAAGAGTAAAAAAAAGTAAAAAAAGTACGTAAGAGGTAAAAAAGAAGTAAAAAAGATAAAAAAAAGGTGGAGAAAAAAAGTAAAAAAAGGAGGAAAATAAATAGGAAAAGAGTAAATAAAGATAAAAAAAGATTGAAAAAAAGAGGTAAAAAGAGAAAAAAGAGGGTAAAAGAAGAGTAAAAAATGATGTAAAAAAGGGAGTCAATAAAATTTTTTTTCAACCTTTGTGCCTTTTTTTTGCTTTTCTTTTTACTCTAAAAAAAAGATTAAAAAAGGTAAAAAAAGGTAACAAAAAGGTTAAAAAGTACAAAAAGAGTAAAAATGAAGGAGTAAAAAAGAAAATGCAAAGTAAAAAAGAGTAAAAAAGAGTAAAAAAACTTTTTCTTACTCTTTACTCGTTTTACCTCTTTTTTCACTTCTTTTTTTACTCTTTTTACTCTAAAAAAGATAAAAAGAGGAAAAAAAGTAAGAAAAGAGTAAAAAAGAGTAAAAAAAGAGTAAAAAAAGAGGTAAAAAGAGATAAAAAAGAGTAAAAAAAAGAGTAAAAAGAAAAAAAAAAAGAGTTAAAAAAGTCTATCACATTATTCTCTTTTTACTCTTTTTCACTTTTTTGCGAGTTTTTTACTGTTTTACTATTTTTCTTTTTTGCTCTTTTCTTAAAGGGTAAAAAAAGTAAAAAGAGTAAAAAAAGAGTAAAAAAGAGTAAAAAAGGGAGTAAGAAAACTTTTTTTACTCTTCTTTACCCTTTTTTTTACTCAATTTTTTAGACTTAAAAAGAGTAAAAAAAGATAAAAAAGAGTAAAAAGAGTAAAAAAGGGGAAAAAAGATAAAAAAGTTAAGGAAAAGTAAAAAAAGGAGGAAAAAAGTAATAAGGGAGTAAAGGAATTTAAAAAAGTAAAAAAGTTATGGAAAAGAATAAAAGAGTAAAAAAAAGTAGTAAAAAAAGGAAGTAAAAAAAGAGTTAAAAGTTAAAAAGAGTTAAAAAAAGAGGAAAAAAAGAGTAAAAAAAAAGGTAAAAAGAGTAAAAAGAGAAGGTAAAAAAAGGTAAAAAAAGAGTAAAAAAGAGGCTAAAAAAAGTAAAAAAAGATAAAAAAAGAAAAAAGACAGTTAAAAAAGATTAAAAAGAGTAAAAAGTAGAAAAAAAGAGTAAAAAAAGAGGTAAAAAAAATAAAAGAGTAAAAAGAGTAAAAAAAGAGTAAAGAGTAAAAAACGAGTAAAAAACTCTTTTTTACTCTTTTTACTATTTTTACTCATTTCCTTCTTTTATTACTGTTATAGCTCTGTTTTGTACGATGTGTAGAAGTAAAAAAATGATGTTACTTTTTTACTCTTTTTTACTCTATTTTAGCATTAAAAAAAAGTAAAAAGGAGTAAAAAAACTCTTATTTAACTCCTTTCTAATCTTACCTTTTTACTCTTTTTTACTCTATTTTAACTCTTTTTACTTTTTACACTTTTTAATCTTTTTTACTCTATTACTCTTTATTTTCCATTACTCTTATTTAATCTTATTTACTCTTCTACTTTTCTAATCTTTTTACTCTTTTTTTACTCTTTTAATTATTTACTATTTTACTTTGTTTACTCTTATTTATCTTATACTCTAAGTTTATTCTTTGATTAAAAAAAGACGTAAAAAAAGAGTAAAAAAAAACTTTTTTCACTCGTTGAAGATAATACAAAAGAGTAAAAAAAAGACAAAAAAAGGAGAAAAAGGAGGTAATTTGAGGAAGCAAGTTTTAACACAATATTAATGAGAGAAAATAAAAGTTAAAAAAGTAAAAAAGTAATTTAGATAAAGTAAAAAAGAAAAAAAAAAAAGAGTAAAAAAGATAAAAAAAAGAGTAAAAAAGGTTAAAAAAAGTAAAACAAAGAGTAAAAAACTAAAAAAGACTAAAAAAAGAGTAAAAAGGAGTAAAAAAAAAGTAAAAAAAGAGTAAAAAAGAAGTAAAAAAGAAGAAAAAAAGAGAAAAAAAGAGTAAAAAGAGTAAAAAAAGAGTAAAAAAAGTAAAAAAAGAGTAAAAAAAGGATGAGAGAAAAGAGTAAAAAGAGAGACAGGGTGAACGAAAGCTTCTAGGGAAGGAAAGAAAAGAGTAGAAGTTCGTTAAAAAGAAAAAAGAGACGAAGCAATTAAGTGAAAAAAGCAAAGAAGTATAGATATAAAAATCATTAAAAAAAAAGTAAAAAGAGTAAGATGAGGAAAAATGAACAAAATGCCTAGAAATATTTAAAATACACTAAATATTGATAAAAAAGAATTAAAAAAAGTTATTTTTACTCTTTTACTTCTTTTTACTCTTTATTACTTTTTTTTACTCTTTTACTCTTTAAAGAGCTTAAAAAATAAAAAAAAGTAAAAAAGAGTAAAAAAAGTAAAAAAGAGTAAAAAAAGAAAAAAAAAGAGTAAAAAAACTTTTTTTTTACTCCTTTTTACTCGTTTTTTTACCTTTTACTCTTTTTACTCTTTTTACTCTTTTACTCTAAAAAAAGAGTAAACAAAAGATAAAAAAATTATTAAGAGTTAAAAAGAGTTAAAAAGGAGTAAAAAGGAGTAAAAAAATAGTAAGAAAGAGTAAAAAAAGAAGGTAAAAAGAGTAAAAAGAGTAAAGAAAGTAAGAGTAATAATAGAGTCAGAAATGAGTAAAAAAGAGTAAAGGATCCCCAATTGACTAATAATGTTCTGTACCTAATTACAGCTCCTACTCCCAGAAGTATATAAGAATTCGTAAAAAACACTCATATATAGGGCTTATAATTGTGCTCGGATGGAATCATATGATGTTGAAGTTCAAAGAATAACAGAAGCTGATCAACTGTAACCACCTTTAAATTTAGGAGAAAATAATAAACAAAAAAAAAAAAACCTTAAAAAAAAGACAATCCGAATAATATCTCGGAACATCAAAGTTTATTTAAAACTCAAATGCAAAAACTTTGATAAAGAGAAAAAAATGCCTACTTTTTTGGTTGGGGGGGGAATTATTTAACACCCGCACAGTAAATCTACAAAGACACAAAGAGTATAGCACAGTTAAGACTGGTATCCAGCAAATACATAGAAAACTTTCTCCTTGTTGCTTTTCTCTACTTATTATATACCCTTCAGTTAATCACCATTCGTTACCAATTCGCAATGAGTCTGACTGTACGCCGACGTATATGGTTACACGACTAATAGATAAACAGATAGGGCATACATCTTTTACTAGGTTTAAAATATACGACATTTATTCACGGAAAATAAACAAAACAACTATACCTGATATCTCACGCATTCAAAATTCTGCACTCCTCATCGAAGCTCAAAAACTGAAAATAGCTAAGGTACTACATAAAAATTTTAAAACAGGACATTAACATAAAGTTCAAACGTATTGTCACTTTAATAAATATAATATGAAATCACAAAATCTAAAATCTAAATTGTAATTTTATTTTAATCTTGTATTTTAATTCATTCAAATTTTAGAATCGAAACTCTGAAGTGTCCGAGGTTTACTGACGAAACCGGTCAGAAACTAATATAAATATGCCTCTGATATCGATGCTACCTCTTTTCAAGACTAGTCTGAATAAAATTTAAATGAAATTCATGAAAAAAATATTAGAGAATAAGAAGTTAAAGAAAACTTTTATTTTATTCATTATTATATTATTATTATATTTATTATATTATTATATATTATATTATTATTATTATTATATTATTATTTATATTTTATTATATCTATTAATTATTTTATTTTAATTGTACAAACTTGCAAATTCATTCTTACTGAAATTATATATATATATATTATATATATATATATATATATATATTAAAATACATGTATAATATAATAATATATATATAATAACTATATAGATAATTTATATAAAAAATAATATATTATAATTATAGATATATAAATTATATATACTTATATATATATATATATATATATATATACAGTTATCACCACCACTTTCGGGCAGTAGCCCATTCAGGCGAGGGAGTGTTCACACCAAAGTTTCACCCTAGCGTCAAATTACGATGACACAGACGCAGCTTCAAGTGAGGAGATTAAAATTCAGCAGCAAACACAGAAAATGAGGAGAGAATACACAGAACAGATTCGCAAGAAGAAGCCACCTCAGCGAACGGTAGGCCTGGAGTTACCAAGAGTTCACACAAAACTCGTTCGCAGAGACAGCACCGCTTGTGCTACGACGCGTAAAGATAGGTGTAGCGAGAGTGTAAGTTCCTCGAACACCTGCCGCTGTAGGGACCTATAGAAAAATGATAAATTACCAACACGGCGCCGCAAAGATAGAGGGTAAGTGAACTGGAAATTACAGACAAGTTTATAGCCTTTTGGGTTTGGACTCGAACCCTTCCAAAAGGCCGGTGAAACAGAGACCCACAGATATGAGAGCAGGACTCCATACAAGGACGGATGAACCCTTGTATATAGCTGGAGTAACTGAAGAGGAAAAAAAAAGTTCGCAGCTAAAACAACTCTCCCAGTTTCTTTGAAGCGCCCTAGCAACCGTTGTGATGTGACTTTCCAGACATTTTGTTCTATGTCTAATGCCAAGGATGTTATATTGGTCAACAGGAAGAGACGAGAGTAACTTCGAAAGATATAATAAAGTTAGAAAGTGTTTTATAAAGAGGAAATATGTAGAAGTGAGATTTATCGTCAGAAGATGACAAAAATTCACAAGGTTGGGACGACCCAAATCGGAAATTCTATCCAGACAGCGAGAATAAATCTGAAATTAAGACAGAGCAATTCATAGAAGTAAAGAAGGAGCAGAATTGAAACTGAGTGAGATTGAAGTAGATCTCGCGCATGTGAGGGATAGAGTATAATGTGCAAGGTGAAGATCATTAATGAAAAGTAAAATAAGTAGGAATAAACAGAACCTTGAGGAACACCCACTATTGACAGATACGAGAAGAATTTCGCTCATCAGGCCACAGCGAAAGCGACTAAAGAAGTAGACAAAAAGTAAGCCAAGAGAGGAGAAACAAAGGAGGATAGCTTGGACAGCAGTGACGCTCTAACAATACCGGTCAATGCTTTATTATGTCAAGCGCCACCACAGCAAGTTTCCGTAGTTCCTAAGAGCGGAAAACCAATAAATCGGTTAAAAGGAAAGTAATATCGCCAGATAAGACCATGAACCCGAAAGCGTACTGCATCGGAAAGAAAGCAGAATGATTCCAATATATCTAATCACAAAACTATGTTATATAAATAAATGTGGGTAAAATATGATAAAATTCTGTTATTCCATATATATGTTACTGAGTATGGAGACAGATGGGATCCCATATCAGGCACGAAAGTATGTTAATATTTATCATCTAGAGTAAGGCCTGTTTAATATTAATTGGCCTTCCCATTTCATATATTAAAAACAGCTCATTAATCTTTCATATACAATATATAACTTCTTTCATTTTATCTCGCCAAATATTACAAACAAACTTTCGCCTGAGTATGGGACCCACCGTCTCCCATACCTAGTAACATATATATGAACTACGAATTTATTCTAATTTTACCCCACCCTTAACTTAAACAAAGTTATGGATTAGATATGTAGATGACTTTTTGTCTCCCCCTCCCCCACAACACCAACCCTAATGATGTCCTCAACATTATAACTCTATCATTATCATCAGTTCGAGTATATTGATAGAATGCCTATCAACAACCTCTATCGCCTTCCTCTATACCTAATACATGAATAAACTGTTACTTTAAATTTACATATATATAGAAAACCAACTATTCGCACACAACTCATAGAACATCTGCTATCAATTCAATTCCCAACACAAAATACTGTTCTGTTCATCTCTTTATTCTTCGCGTCCTTCAGTATATCTCTCCCCTTCTTCTAGCACAAGAAATAAATACATCCACAATACTTCAAATCACTTTACTATCAGAGTTTTTTCATCACAAAGAGCTATTTAACAAAGAAAAAAGATGTACTATAGAACCATTCCCCCGAAAAATGCAACACCTCCTTTTTACCAATTCCTCCATTACCATTATTATCGTTAAAACAAATATTACCAAAAAAAATACCCTCATCCATCAAATAACATTTCACCATGGATTTATATCCAGAAATACATCCACCGCGCACACGGTACCCATATATAATATACAGTATATAATATATAGTATATCTATATATATATAGTATATAGTAATATATATCTATATTATTTATATAGTATAATATATAATATATACTACTACTTACTGGGATTTCGTGCATATACCACACAATTATTTTGTATAAAATCCACCATCTAAGGGCTAAGGGTTCAATCCCACCTTAGGAGTCATGTGATATATATATATAATCATTATATATATATAGTATATATATATAGCTATATAAATTAATATATATATACATTATTATGATATATATTATATATATATTTATATATAATGTTAGAATGCATCATTGAGAACTAGTTGCAAGGGTGTAAAAAGCAGGTAATGCCTTGAATCCTGCTTGTATAACTCTAGCAGCCATATTAGGTGCATTATCCCATACTTTAACAGGGATATAATTAAGCAGAATATAATTCTTCCATAACATTTTGATGACAATCACTTATATTAGATTAGATGCTGTGTACGAATAACGTGGAAAAGGTGAAACTCTAAGGATGGCATTTGTGTGTTCATAGTGCTAGAGTAAACCAATGAGAGGAAACTAAAAATGAGGTATTTGCGAATCAAGCTGCCATCATCGGTTTCAAAGACAAGTATTCCCCTGCATTAATTTGATCTTGATATGTATTACTTACCAATCATATATATTTTTCATTCATAGTTTCTTTTATATCATTTTTGTCTAATGTGTTAAAAGAATTTGTAATTTATCAAGTCTTATGACAACCAATTGGTCTTCAACTTTGAAAATTGGTTGCAAATCCACTCGCATACATTTCTCCATAGGTCTGTGGAATCTTCTTGGATTTAGAGTCATATATATGCATATTTTGGTTTGTTAAGAGTGTCAATCAAAGTTGTGCTTAGAACATTGCAACTCAGTATTATTACTCCTTTTAGTTTCTGAAATAATTACCGTAAGAGATCTTTTCCTTTTCTGTCCTTTCTTTCCTTATTTCTTCTTTTCTCCTTTATTCATTCTTATTTTTAGCATTTAAATGTTTAAGCATATTTGTTGTTGTAGCCACCTGCTATTGGTCCTCTTGATATTTGATTTGGCATTGAATTTGCACGATAGTTTTTGATTGATCCCTTTAGCTTATGTCGAATAACGTTACATTGCTAAACTTGTTTGATTTAAGAATAATCCTTCTTTTCTGGCTGTATTGTATAACTGCTTGCCATCGATTATTCATTATAGCTAATAAGCAATGTTAATTTTAAGTTATTAAGTTAAATTTTTAATATAACGTATTTTTTTTTTAAATATAGAAATAATAATACTAGAAAAAGAATAATACTATAATATAAGTGTATCTATATATATAATATATATAAATATATTTATAAATATTATATATATATATAATATATATATATTATATTATTATATTTATAAATTATATATATTAGTATGTATATCGTTTAAGTCTTACATAAGAACAGATTTCCAGATTCATAAGGTCAAAATCAGTTTCAAGGAAGTATTTTATATATTCTAGATTATAGTGTTATATAAAAGAGTCAAAAAAGAGTAAAAAGAGTAAAAACGAGTAAAAAAAGAGTAAAAAAGAGTATATATAATTATATATAAAGAGATTAAAAAAAAGTAAAATAAAAGAGTAAATTAAGAGTAAACTAAAGGCGTAAAAATGACCAAAAAAGGATACACAAAGATTGAAGAGGATGTAAAATAAAGAAGTAAAAAAAGAGTAAAAAAAGAGTAAAATATTTAGTAAAAAAAGAGTAAAAAAAAGTAGTAAAAAAGCGTTTATAGCCTATTCTAATTATCTGTTTGCAAAAAATACAAAAATTCTAATATAAGCACTAAAATAAGTTTAGATTTCAAAAGATAAAAAAAGTATAAATAAAAGTGTAGTATTTAAGCAAGAGTAAAAAAAAGAGATAAAAATAATAGAGTAAGAAAAGATAAAAAAAGCAGAGTAAAAAGAGAGTAAAAAAAGGTAGTAAAAAAAGTTTAGTTAGTATGATGTTGGTTAAAAAAAAGAGTAAAAAAGAAGTTTCAAAGCATTGAAAAGACTCTAAAGAAATAAAAAAGAGGGTAAAAAAGAGTCTAAAAAAGCCGATTCCGTGATTTATAAGAAAAATGAGTAAAAAAAGAGAGTATATTATTTTCATTCGTCAGCGAGTCCCAGATTATCAAGAGCAAAACAACCGGTAAAAGGCAAAAAGTAAAAAGAAAAAGTTGCTAAATTGTATAAAGTCCAAGAATCCCAAAGTAACATGCAATGACGTAAAAAATCAAAAGTGAAAAAGTAAAAAGTAAAATAAGTTAAAGTGAAATAAGTAAAATAAGAAAATAGGGAAGAGTAAAATAGTAAACAAAAATGAAAAGATAAAAGTTTAAAATATGCTAATGAAAGTTGAATTAAGATGAAAGATGCAAGATAGGGAAAATGTAAAATTGTAAAATGATAAATGTAAATGTAAAATGTTTAAAATGTAAAATTGTTATTTGTAGTTGATAGATTGTTTGAAATGATAAATGTAAAATGTAAAAATGTAAAAATGATATATATATATATTGTAAAATGTGATTTGTTCAAAAATTTAAAAAGTTAAAAAGTATAAGTAAAATGTTAAAGTAAAATTAAAATTAAAAGTATAAAGTAAAATTAAACGTAAAAATAGAAATTAGAAAAGTAACTATTTTAAGATATTAGTTGGGAAATTATTTAGAAAAGTAAAATAAGGATAGAAGAGTAAAATTAAACAATTAAAAGTAAAAAATTAAAAAGTAAAAGTAAAAAGTAAAAGTAAAAAGTAAAACAAGTAAAAGTAAAAGTAAAAGGAAAAAAGTACAGAAAAAGTATAAGTAAAAAAGTAAAAGTATAAGTAAAAAAGTAAAAGTATAAGTAAAAAAGTAGAAGTAAAAAAAGTAAAAAGAAAAAGTAAAAAGTGAAAAATTAAAGTAAAAAGTAAAAGTTAATAAGTAAAAGTAAAAAGTAAAAAAGCACACATCTATAATGTATGTTTTCTCTTCTTGAAAATGTAATGAAAATGTAAAAGTAAAGTAAAGTAGATGTAAATGTAAAATGTAATGTAATGAAACATTCAAATGTGAAATGTTAAAATTGTAAAAAATTAAAAATGTAAAAATGTAAATGTAAATGTAATGTTAAGGTGTTGATGTAGATACTAACAATGAAAATGATAAAATTTGCAATTAACTCCTAAAGAATAAAAATTAAAAAGTTAAAAAGTAAAAAGTTAAAAACTAAATTGTAAATGTAAAATGTAATGAAAATGTCTAAAAAGTAAAGAAGTAAAATATATAAGAATAAATGTACTTCGAAATTGTATATGTAACTGGTTTATTTTAAATGTAAATTATAAATTAGTAAATTGTACATTTCTAAATTAGCTAAATTGTACATTTTAAATTGTATTTTTAAAGTTGTTCAAAAGTAAAAGTAATAAAGTAAAAGTAAAAGTGATAAAGTAAAAGTAAAAGTTAAAAAGTAAAAGTAAAAAAGTAAAAAAGTAAAATGCTTTCAATCGTAAAAAGTAAAAAGGTTAAAAATTATAAAGTAAAAAGTAAAAAATAAGAGAAGAAAATGTAGAAATGTAAAAATGTAAATGTAAAATGTAAAATAAAATAGTAAAAAGAAAATGTAAAAATGTAAAATGTAAAATGTAAAAATGTAAAATTAAAATATATAATCTAAAATTAAAATGTACTGTAGCAGTAGATGATAAATGTTAAGAGATAATGTAAAATAATATAATTAGTAATAAATAAGAAGTAGAAAGTTAAAGAATTAAAAAGTAAAAGTAAAAATAAAAAGTAAAAAGTAGTTTTCCAGAACTAAAAATTCAACTATTTTTAAAAGTTAATATTAATTTAAAACTAAAAAGTAAAAAGTAAAAGTAAAATTGAAAAATGTAAAATTTGAAAATGTAAAAGTAAATGTTAAAATGTAAAGTAATGTAACATTTCTTCGACCGACATCTCTCCCAAGTCCTAACAGTCCAAATCCCTTATTTTTACGTTTCTAAAACTATTCCATCCTCCTAAACCACCTCCTTCTCCTACAATTCTCTTTAAAAAAAGCACTTCATTTTTAAATTCCTCCTAAACTTTCTCTTTGGAATTTACAATAGTCAGGCAATATGTCGGTACTAGGTCAATAGAGCATAAATTAAATTAAAGGAAGTTCATGCGATTGTAATGATGGCTTTCAAAGTTCAATTACAATAAAAATAGGAAAAAAGGTTTCAATATTGTTCCATTAGAATTGCACTCCAACCACGGGAAAGAAGGTTGTTATTCCAACCACGGGAAAGAAGAATGAAGGTATTTTCAAAGATGGAGAAAATCTAAGTAAAATATGAAACACTGCTACACTGAACTAATTTTTAACTTTTTCAAGTGGAGGAATGAGCTGGAGTGGCGGAATCATGAAAGGTGGGGAGTAATTTTGGGAAGCGATAAGAGAGGGCGTAAATTTCGCTGTGAAACGAATGACCACACTTTTTGTGGTGTAGATAATTATTTATTAATTACTTTCAGAGTCTGATTTTTTGTAATAAATTAGTTTAAAAATATCAAGATAATTTAATATTAGATCTAGAGAAAAAGTTAAAGCTACTTTCTCGTAATCTAACTGTACAGGAAATTCAAACAATGATTTGCAATTGTTTTCAGCACAAAAATTTATCATTTTTATATAAATATTTTCCAAAAAATTTGTTTAATTAAATATCTTCCTTTAGATTTTAAGATAATTTATTATAAAGATGATTTTACAATACTTACATTGTCCTTAATATATTCGAACGGAATGGGGAGGACAAGGTTCTTTTTCCACTAAAGTGTTTTGGTGGTGTTGGCGTAGCTACTTTTAGAGGACTTCTTCTAGGCGATATACTATACCTTTTTATGCATGCTAGAGGAGTCATCTTTTTTTCATTTTCGTCACTAACATATAGAGTTTCTTTTGATGGAGATTCCTCGCAATCATCGTCGTCATAAAAACGAATGTAAGTAGTTTGCTTTGCTTCTTTAGCTGCACGATTTTGCAACTGTGTCTTTTCCTTATGTATTGAAGGAATTTATCTACACGATTTTTTGGGCACTGGTGTCTTTTCCTATATATCACTGAAGGAATTTATCTGCACGATTTGCCACTTGGTTTCGTTTCTATGTACAATGAAAGAATTTTATCCAGAATTACTCTTCAGATTCTTTTACTTCAACCTCCTTCGGTTTAATTTTAGGAACTATGGAATAGTTTCAATTTCTGATCAGGATTTTTAAGATCTCTTTCGATATTGATATTAAAGTGGGGTGTCATTGAACTGCAGCGAATAAGATTACGAAATAATATTACAGAGCTAATGCAATGGAGTTAAGTGCGTAAAAAGGCTTGACTATTTGAAATATTATGGCGCACCGTATAACCAAAATTTTAAATCCAGTATTACCTTTTTTCTACTGTCCTTAATAGTTTGCAAACTCTGACGTCGTGAAAGATATTTTGGCCACACAAAGGCGTTGTTTAAATGGAATGTTTCAGTCTCGCTTCCAACTTTACAACGAGCAGATTTATATGAGTATTTTATTAATTTTTTGTGCTTTTTGTTGGGATTTCATGGATGGGCAAATTGAAACGGGTTGCAATTATTCTTCATATTGAAGGATCGTGGGTGATGAGTTGATACATATATTACTCCATAGTTTTTTAATTATACATTTTTTTCTGGAAAATAGATAAAATCAGAGATTTTAAACAAGGTCGGGATTTCTTTCAGAACTAGTATCGTATTCTTTAGAATAAAGTTTTTCTATTGGTTTTTATTATTTTGTCAATAATAAATTTGGATTCTGGGAAAACAAATAACCTTACTAAATAATTATATATAATTATACTTTATTTATTTAATTTATTTGTATTTTTTTTTTAGATAATAATAATAAATATATTTTGTGTCATCTAAATTATAATAATATATTTAACTTGTATTCTGTGTGATACCTCGTTTATATATATATATATAATATATTATATATATTATATATATATATATGTTGTTTGTGTGATTTTTATGTATTTGTTTTGTGTATAGTACAAGTTATAGTAAAATTAGAGAAATAAAATACGAAAGGCAAGGAACAAAATTAAATAGTAAATTGCATGAGAGATTGCTTTATATATATTTAATGAAGACAGGCTTTAAGAAGTTGAAGGAGCATCTCAGATTTTTATAAAGATATTTCTTTAATGAGAATTGCAATAAAATAAGCTAAGGAATATGGTTTTAGGGAAGGGAGAAGAAGGAAATAAATTTTCCATAATGATCTACTGTCTCGTTAGTTCGTCTTCTATTTTTATAAACTCTAGATGTAATTATACGTAAAATAAATGAGTACCAACTTATTTTGATATTAACAGACACTTAAGTATCACACTTTCAAAGGGCTTGGAGATCAATAAAATAAATATATGGATAAAATGTCGAAAATTACTTAAGAGTGAATTACACTAAGGTATATTAAGATAGTATTAGTAGTAGTAGTAGTGAGGTATATATATATGAGTATACATAGTAAGTATATATCTATTAAATATTTATATATATATATAAATAATATATAATATATATTATATATATATTATATATATATGATTATTATATTAAGCCATGCATATATTAAAGATGTTAAAAGTCAATTCAAATTACAAAGGATATAATATTGTAAAATAACTCAGTATGTGTGAATCATGTTACAAGCTCCACCCGATCGAGAGGTTGACAAAATATCCATTGAAGTAGATCAAAGTTTATATTCTACATTCACTTTACATGCTGCATCAGTGGATGCAAAAGTCTCAAAAATTTCCCATTTGTGAATGTTCTAGGAGGAGCTTATATAGTTATATATAGTATATTATTTATATATATATTTAATAGTATACTAAAGAACATTAATCTTATTAACAGTATGTGTATTTGTACTATAAGAAATAAATAAATATATGATGGGACATAATAAGTACAATCAGAAAAGTAATAATAATATAATAAGTAATAGATAATATAAATATAAAATATTAGTATAATAGTAGATATAGATATTTATATATTAAATACTGAAGTAATTGATATAGTATATATATCAGGGCGGTGAGTAATAAGGGGTAGGCAGGGGTAGCTCCTACCCAATATTTTTTGTGTTTTGTTTTTATCACGTTACATAATGTAACTTTTAAATTGGGTAAAGTCATTTTGGTCTGCTGAGAAGTGCTTTGTATTTGTAATGTAAAAAAGAACTATGATTTATAAATAATTTAAAAGAAATTCAGACTACTTTATTATTTAGTGTGTGGTAATTAAATTCCATTTGAAATTTCTCCATCTACAGAGCACGTTTGTAAGATTAACATATAGCTATGAGGAACGTACGGGTAGATCTTTATATTTCATATAAAATATATAGAAAAGCAAGCGGTTGTCTTACCTTGCTGTTCGAGCGAAAAATACGCAAATTTTCGCGAGTACTTTATTCTTTTATCTGAAGTAGAAATCTACAAATAATTTGAAAAAAGATTTTGATCTCTCTCCTCTTCCTCTCGCTCTCTCTCTCTCATCTCTCTCTATATATATATTATTATATTATTATATATTATTTATATATATATATATATATATATATTATTATAATATATATATATATTAATATCATATAAATATATAATATATATATAGCTGCTACCCAAATATAACCTTCAAGGTACGCATATATATACTATATATATTATTATATATATATATTTATAATATTATATATATATATATATATACTATATATATTAATATATATATATTATATATATATATATCATAAATATAATATAAATATATATATAATATAAAATATATATATTATTTATTTATATTTATATTTATCATATATTATATAATATACTCTCATATATGATAATCATCCACTCTTCTATTCAAATAATACTAGCCAATAAATAACCTCATCGACACACCTCACATCAATCTTTCAACAACCACACACATATAATTCAATACCATATCAAACCACATCACCAACCAATCAAAAACGTACTACCTAGCAATCTAACTATAACTAAATCAGTAAATCACTACATCAAACCACAGCATATACTACAAAAATATAACAACGAAGATTACGCAACATATAATTCAATACATCACATTCGCTCTAATCAGTTAACTAAGTTAGCCAAATCACTCCCATCTCATTAAAATCCATCAAATTCTAGTACACCTACTTCCACGCCTTACAATAAGTAATATCTCACAATTATCATAACACTATATTACCGTTATACATATATACCATCTCTC
>JABUQX010036108.1:37500-52773 GCA_015478945.1 Trachelipus rathkii | reverse complement strand
ATATATATATATATATATATATATATATATAAATATAAATATAAATATATAATAATAATAATAATAATAATAATAATAATAATAATAATAATAAATTGATGTTGATATTTTTATATATATTTTATTTTTTGATCCGGGGTGGGGCCGTGCCCCTCTCACTCACGTCCCCTGCTAGTTAAAGTAAATACCAAAGGAAGTGTAAAAGGAAGTAAAAATTTTTTTTTTAACTAAAAGGAATACCCTAGTAACCTAGAATTGAAGCCACCAGACAAGGTCCTGGGTCTCTCGACCGGTGATGACTCTGTCCCCGTCGGCTCGGAAAGCCCCTAAATGGGGAAATTAAAAAATTTTGTTAAAAATATTTCCGACGAATAAATGCAAAAAAAAAAAAAAAAAAAAAAAAAAAAAATGTAAAAAGCTTTAAAAAAATTGCTAATTTGAAAACTACATTATTAAAACTAATAAAAGTTCAGTTTTAAATTAAATAAAGATTAATTAAATACTATATAAATGTTTAAAAGAAAAGTTATGTTTTATACCTCTGTATTTCTTATTTAATACCATTTTCAACGAAAGTTAGGATCTAAAGTTTCATGTCGTGTGTTATTGATGATATTGTGTTATTGTTGTTGTTGTTACGGTGACAATGATGATATATATATATATATATAAACATAATTCTGGAAAAATAACAAAAAAAATAAGGGTAAAAGTTAATGAGCCTTCCACCATAAGTAATTTTGTCAGTATACAGTATTTTAATTATAAATAAACTGATAATTAACTGCATCTAGATGGGCTCCCCTCACCTATATATATATATATATATATATATATATATATATATATATATATATATATATATATATATATATATATATATATATATATATATATATATATATTTATATAGTGGATAGCCAATGACAATTCCACTGGTACCATAAATGTTATTATATGAAGGGCAAGAAAGAGGTGGCGAAGGAATTGGTGAGGTTGGAGACGTGCTGGGGTTGTGCAAACGCTCTGTAGATGACAGGGAAGGTGCACCCTGCATGGAAATAAAGGTTATTAAATGTTATATAGGGAAAGAGATAGGAAGATAAATTAACTGGATGTCTGTGATACTGATACCTGAATTATTATCTAGCAGAGTTAGTTAAGGAGGTGAGATTTAAAAATGAGGGACTGATGGTAACCGTACTCAAGTTAGATGGGAGTATAGTAAGTACAATGCAAGCATAGAGGATTCTCACGTGGAAACTACATTCTGGAGAAAAGACTGATATTTTACGTGAAGCTATTTCAATGGGAATTTGATGTATTTATAACAGAAACCAAGAGGAAGGAGCGTCTCTTATATTTTGTCATTATTAACGTTCTACCAACAATGAAAATTTTAAGTTCTCAAATATTTAAATAAATGGAGCTGGTATCGCTGGTACAGTGCTTTAGTGGTCTGTGGATTATGTGGCAAATCAATAACAGGCTTGGTGATTGCAAATAGCTAGAAAATAAAATTGAATGGGAAGAGCATCCCATCAGACCCACTGAACTCTGATTTCAGATTAATTCTGAAAAGGTTGAAGGAAGTAAGCTAAGGAAGCAAGTAACATGAAGTGAGAGATATTGCTAGTAGTAGTATAGGGTGCACTATCGACAGCAAAAGTGACAGATACCAGATTTATCGCTAAATCTGGCGATGTAAGTCATTTTTATGGCTAATTTTAGCACTTCTTGTTACTTTTTAGCTTGTTTGACTCTTTTTAATATTTTCGGCACTTGCTTCAATAGGTTACTATAGGAGAGGCAAGAAAAGCAGCAGGAATGTCAGCAGCTGAACTGACTTGGTTAATGCCTCCAACTCCGGAGAAATTTGGCTTTATTGCAGTGGCAACACTGCACGTCAATGAAGACGACGACGAGCTTTGTAGGAGGACGAAGCGTTTCCAAGGCCGTCAAGACCGTTTTCGGAGGTTTCGGAGCTTCAGACCGGCAGGAAATCCAAGTCATATCGGCAGCTGACTTTGGAATTTCCACTAACTTCGAATTTGAAACTTGATAGGTTTCAAAGGTGGGTGAGTCCGTTTTTGAGGTTTGAAAGAATGTTTTCTGATATTTTGAGTCTCAATTTAGTATCTTTAGCCCCCAAAAAGAGTTTTTTTTCTGGTTCCTTGAAGGTTTTAAATGATCGGTAAATCATTTTTGATGATTCCAATCGATCAAACGTACTTTTTTTTTTTTTACCCCTAAATCAATATTTAAATCATCTTTCTTCGACCTCTGATTAACCTATTATATTGGAAAACATAATGGAAATAAATTATTAATTAATTAAAACTATCGATTATTGTAGTAAGGAGGCGGGATCAACAGGTTCCAGATTTGTCGCTAGATCTGGCAGCCACAAGTTAGAGACCTGCCCTTTGTCCTATCCCCACAAAACGTGGTACCCCTACCTCTGGTGGTGTCGCCTTCACGGAGCTGAGGTTTCAGGCCCCTGCGCCCTCAGAGGGGGTCGCTGAGCCCCCAAGCATGGTAATGGCTAGGTAGACTAAAAATTAATAGCCGACAGTACTCGAAGGAGGAATCGAAATCAGAGAAGATGACGGAACCGAGTAGACTCATGAGCCGGAACCCTGAACAGGAGCCAGAGCCGGAGCCATAAGAAAAGGGAAGACAAAAGGACAAACGCATGGAATACATAACGGACGAAGATTCAGGAAGGATGAAGAAAGAGAGGAAGAAATCGGAGACTGAAAAGTCTTGTGTCGGAGCACTAAGCTGGAGAAGGAGCAGAGTTGAAAGCCGGATCCAGAGTTGAAATCTGGCTACAAGCAAATACTAGGTCAAGTGAGTTGTTCTAATATATGTTTATGAACCCATAGAACTCGATTTTGAGGGTTTCAGAACCCTCAAGGATGTTTGAGGACAACAGGAGGGGTCCTCAGACGAAAAAAAAAAACAAGAAATGCATGGAATGCATAAGAGAAGACGGAAGAGGAATAAGAAGAGTCGGGACAGAGGTCTCATATGTCAGAGCAAATGAGTCCAGCACCGGTGCTGGCGCAAGTGCGGGTGTGGTACTGAGTTATCAAACATTCGCTTAACAACACAATATTGACGTCAATGTATATGTTTACGGACCCATAGAACTCGAATTTGGTAGTTTCAAATTTCTACAGAGTTCCTGTGCCTTTGCCTGTTGCATAAAGTATGAAACTTATCACAACTTACTTATTAATTACACGGTTACTATTGATTGATAATTTCTTAGATGTCCACTGTAGAAACCAAATGTTGCAGAAAATATGAATCTTAGTACATCGAGCTCATTAATTATATGAATTCTCTCTAACAATCTGGCATTCTACCAATCTTTCTTAATACATTGTCTGCCTTAGTCTTTCCTTATCTAACCGGATTAAGCATACCAACTTAACATTGTCCAACATAACCAGACCAAACATACCAACCTAATCTTGCTTAACATACTATCTTGGTTCATATAATAACCAAACAATATCTGTAATAATAATAATAATAATAATAATAATAATAATAATAATAATAATAATAATAATAATAATAATAATAATAATAATAATAATAATAATAATAATAATAATAATAATAATAATAATATGATTGTGTATGTAAAGTAATATTGGATATTGCTATGTAAACAGCTGATGGTGAGTAAAAAATTTGTTATGTCAGTATTTATTCATAGTTCAATATGATAGTTAAATAAAGATATGAAATTTTTGTTCGTTTTTGTTAAATATTACTATGTTAATGTTAAATTAACATTGATATGTTATAGATACGATAGAAAAGTATGACTAGGTTAAGTATTATAAGGTAATGTTAGCTTATTTACCATTTATATATAGGGAACTTTGTCAATGTTAGCAATTTATTCGTACTTCAAGCATGTTAGACTTGTTATGATATATTATGTTCTTAGTTCGGTTAATTGATAAGTTAAAACTTTATATATGCTGTTAAGTAAAGAATAAAAGATCTAGTAAAACATAAAGTGTTGTTAATAAAATTTTATATTAATATAAAGAACTTATTTTTATGTTTGTGTATGTGTTATTAATAATATATTTATTACAGATTTTGCTTCGGTAAGGTAAAGTAATGCTAGAGATTGCTATGTTGACAAATGTTGTTAAATTAAAAACTTTGTTATGTTAAGGTTTATCCGATGTAAGGCATGTTATGTTTGTTATGATACGTTATGCTCATAGTTCAAGCAATGTTATGTTAGCTTTATTGATGTAAGCAATTATTCATAGATTAGTACGAAAGATAGGTTATGATGTGATAAGTTTTTGTTAAGTATTGTTAAATATTACTATGTTAAAGTTAAATTACCATTGATATTTGATCAATTGATATTTTTATGCTATAAATATTAAAAGAATAAAAGATTTACTGAAAACATAAAATGTTTTTAATAAATTTTATGTTCTGTTCACACGAAGAACTTATTTAAGATGTGTTTATACAAAAATGAAGTTTAAATATGACTTCAATCAATTAATCAATAGATCACGTATGGAAAAGATGGTTAGGGTGGCGTTTTGATTTATTGATCTATCGATCAGTTGATTCATTGATTAATTAGTATTTTTAGGTTATAAACATTTAAATGAATATAAGATTGAATAAAATCATAAAATGATTTTAATAAATTTTGTTATGTTCACGTCATGAACTTATTTTTATTTTTTATTAATAATGTTTGTGTTCTTAATAATATTTTTATTACAGATTTTGTTTGGGTATTGTAGGCAATGTTCGAGATTGCTATATTGACATCTTTTGAAAAGTTAAAAACTTTGTTATGATCGCAATTATTCGTAGTTCGGGATGATAGATTGGGGAGGTTATGATATGCCATAGATTTGTTAGGTATGTTATGATACGTTATGCTCTTAGTTCAGGTAATGCTATGTTAGCCTTATTCATGCTAAAAACTTTATGTTAGCAGTTTTTTTGTACGTAAGGTATGTTAGATTTTGTTATGATAAGCTATGTTTTTAGCTCAGGCACTGTTATGTTAGCTTCATTGATAAGTTTAAAGTTTGTTATGTTAGCCTTTATTGATGCTAAAACTTTGTTCTGTTAGTAGTTTATTCGTACATATGGTATGTTAGGTTTTGTTATGATAAGCTGTTCTTAGTTCAGGTAGTGTTATGTTTGCTTTATTGATAAGTTTACACTTTGTTATGTTAACATTTATTCGTTGATCAATATGGTAGATAGGTTAAGTTATGATAAATTTTTGTTAGGTTTTGTTAAATATTACTGTTAAGGTTAAATTAACATTGATATGTTATTGATGTTAGAAAAGTTGGTTTAGATTAAGTTTTGGCATAATGTTAGCTACTTTACCTTTGATAAGTGGGAACTTTGTTGATGTTAGCAGTTTATTCGTGCATAAGGCATGTTAGGTATGTTATGATACATTGTGTTCTTAGTTCAGGTAATTATTATATGTTAGCTTTACCGATGTTAAAACTTTGTTTATGTTGACAATTATTAATAATTTAAAAAATATTCATACAAAGAACATAGTTTTTATGTTATGTTGCACAAATATTGGAGCTTAAATATAGCTTTATTCACTTAGTCAATGAATAACAGATGGTTTGTATGGGAGAGGTAAGATAGAGTTTTATTATTAATTGATATTTTTACGTTATAAAACATTAAAAGAATGAAAGATTTTAGAAAAGACAAAATGTTTCTAATAAATTATATGTTATGTACATACAAAGAACTTATATTCATGTAATGTTTATATGAAGAACATATTTTTATGTTCTGTTTATACAAAGAATTTATTTTTATGTTGTATTTACACAAAGAATTTATTTTTTATGTTATGTTTATACAACGAACTTTATTTTTTATGTTAAGTTTATACAAAGAGCTTATTTTTTAGGTTGTTATGCAAGATGATACCAAAATATGACATAAAGCAGTTAAACAGTAGCGGTTCGGAGGGGTGGGGTGGAGCGTTTGCGTTACTCCTTTAAAATAAAATAACATTTTTAATTTAAAAATGTAAAAATTTAATAAAAATATAAAATGTTTCATAAATTTTTTAAAATAAATAATATTTTATAAATAAAAAGTTGTAAAATAATTTTTTTTTTAAAAAGTAAAATTTTAGGAATAATATTTTAGAAATAAAAAAGTATTAAAATAAAAATTTTAAAATAAATAAATAAAATTTTAAAAAACAAAAAGTTTTAAAATAAAGCTTATAAAATAATAAGAACATGAAACAAAATAAAACAAAATAAAAATTTAAAAATAAATATTTAAAAAATAAAACTATAAATGTAGTAAAAATTTAAAAAACTTATAAAATAAATAAGAACTACAAAAAAAAAACATAAAATAATAATAACTTTAAACAAAATATAAATGTATATATAAAACCAATAAAAACTTAACAAACAAAATAAAGCTTATAAAATAAAAAAGAACTTTAAACAAAATAAAACTTAGAAAATGATTAAAATCTTAACAAACAAAATAAAACATAAAACAAATAGATAAAACTTTAAACAAAATATAAATGTTTCTGTATGCTCAAAAACTGTAATAATTAACGCATACAAAAGAAAATGAGATTTGAATATTAAATGTGAAAATATAAATGTTGGTCAGATACGCTTAGAAAACGGAACACAGATGCATGACGTTATAGAAATAACAGTCATGTGATCAGTAAGTTATAGAAATAACAGTCATGTGATCAGTAAGTTAGCGTATTTAGTAAAGTGTCTCAATAATTAATATGTTGTGTGTATAGGTATGTTGTGTGTATGTGTGTGAATAATATTTTAATAACAAACAACGGCAACAATAAAAATTGAATAACTATATATATATATATATATATATATATACCTACATATATATATATATATATATATATATATATATTTTAAAGAAAAATAAATTAAATATTATATATATATATATATATATATCAGTGGCGATTCCTGCCTCATGTTTGGACGCATGCAATGCTGGAAACTAAAAAGCTAAAGAAAATGTTTATCCTTTAAAACTATATATATATATATATATATATATATATATATATATTATATTAATATATATTAATATATATATATATATATATATATATCTATATATATATATATATATATATATAAAATATAACGCAATATAAATACATTAAACTTACTTTAAATATTACGGAAAAAGGTTTACTTGAACATGAAATCTATTCTCCTGGTCGTCTTGAAAAATTCTTATATTATTAAATTAAAAATTGTCTTTATTTTTAAAGTTTCTTGATATCATCGTTAGATTGATAAGTGTGAACTTGGAACAGTGTGGTTTGGGATGTGAGTTTTCTCAATATGTTTTAAGTCTCTTTGAGAGCTGAAAAAAGAGCGTCAACACCGCACTTGATATTGGTATAGTTAGAGTTAAAATTATCAGTCCATAGAGTCCCTTAAGGCATTCTGAAATCTTATTCTCTAATAACTACTTAAGGATTTCGCAACATTATCTTTATCAAAAATTTTGTTTGAGTATGCAATACACAATTCAGATCGCAAACGTGGAAAGTCAAAGTAAGAACGGTGATTTATTTTTAAGGATTGAAAGCCTTTTGAGGAAAACTAATATTGTATGATTTAAATTTTTTGCCATTCAAAAGTTGTACAAATTCCAAATTATTAAAAAACATAAAACGTTCTTTCATTTGAACAATAATGTTATCAAATGTTTGATTATATAACTGTGTAATAAACGTTTCAGGTGATAAACTCGCTTTTTTCCTTAATAAAAGTGAAACACATTTCTCTTTTATTTTATTAAAAGTCTCCTCAAATTTCATGTTTCTAAGTTGTTCAATCTTTTTTATAGTGTCTTCGATAATAATCGAGGCATGTAAAATATCCATAGATTTCGTTTGTAAAATATTAAAAAGGTATTCAGTAAATGGAAATATTAGAGAAAATGTCTCTAACAAAAAATTAAACTGAAAACTTCATAGCTGCAAGCAAGCCTCTTGCGTTATTTTCTGTATTTCCATCAAATTGTTTTGGATTATCGAGAAAAAAATTAAAAAGATTAAGAATATCTTCTATAGTTTCTTTTACTCTTTCAACGAGTCGTGATGATTAATTCCACTGGCTTTTTTTAGTCAATTTTATAATATATTATATATATATATATATATATATATAATTATATATATATATATATATATATATATATATATTTGGTATATATATATTTTTATTATAATTATAATTAAAAAATTATAATTTATAATTGGGGGAAAAATATAAAAAAAAAAAAAAAAAAAAAACGTGTGAGGGCAGGATTTCTCCTTGCCCTCACGATAATTATGTATACCTCATGATAGCTCTGTACACCTGTTATATACACCTATGAACACTAATAAAAAAAAGGGTTTTCTGTATGTCGAATTAATTATTATTCTTATTGTGTAAGGAATTTCTTAATAACCTTTTTGTATTAAAACTTACAACAATGTAAAAGTGAGTCGCTGTGAATACTACCCGAGGGATGCCTGGCATTCAAGGGGAGGAGAAGTCAGTTAGCGTCTCACATTATAAGAAGAAAGATGCGTTAGAAAAATCGGCATTATTAAAAAACAAAACGGAAACAAAAAAAAAAAAAAAAAAAGAAAAAAAAAATTTTTTTTTAAATTTGGTTTTTTATAATTTAAATATTATTTTTGTCGAGCTTTTAGAAACAATGTTATAAATTGTGAAGGAGTGTTTAATTAACTTAACCCTAAATTAAAATAGAAGGGCTTTGAAGGTCACATTATATGATAATAGACTCATTATTAATAAAACTTAACCAGACTCTTGTGATAAGAATTGCTTAACATGTACTACCTATTATTTTGAACATTGATGCCACTTAATTTTTTTTAAATTTGATTAATTCTAAACAATAATGTACGAACTAAGGAAA
Source organism: Trachelipus rathkii (assembly GCA_015478945.1). Lineage (NCBI taxonomy): Eukaryota > Metazoa > Arthropoda > Malacostraca > Isopoda > Trachelipodidae > Trachelipus > Trachelipus rathkii. The sequence continues at coordinate 43,755 of JABUQX010036108.1, read as the reverse complement.
TTGTTCATAGCTTCGTCACTCTTCAAAGGTTAGTACAAAGAAATGGTGACCCTTTTAAAGTGACGCTAACAAACAAACATCTGATATACAAACGTGAAGTGAAAACAAACACAAAATCATAATAAACAAAAATTTTAAACAGTAAAAAAAAAAAAAGTGCCGATCAAGACATACACACAAAAAAAAATATAAAACAAAATAAAACAGTTCAAACTCCCCGAAGAAAAGCAGTGAAATAAGAAACCCTGTCGCAATAGGCATAAAAATTTCCTTAATAAAGCAAAAAAAATATATATCAATCCCAAATCTCCCAAGAAGAAGAAAGGAGAACCGTTAAAATTTGCCCAAATTTGAAACAAGAAACAAGATGACTCTTACAACTTGGCCTGAAATCTCAAATCCCAATTCACATATCCCTCACGAATTTCTCCAAAATGGGGGAACAAGGAAGGGAGACGACTTTTCTCAAAATGGACAAAGAGAGTCTTCCACTCACGAAAGCAAAATAGACCACTTAATAGCTATGCAGGAGAAAACAACAGAAGAAATGGTGGCCCTCATTAAAACCATTACAGACCTAGTGACAGCGATATGCGAAACTTCAAAAATTTCTTCAATCAACAATGACGATCAAAATTCAATGCAGGGAAACGTGGAGGCTCCCCTATAACTCGATCGACGACGAGCCAAGGGGGAATAAATATGTGGGGGAATAATGCTTTCGTACGTAGAAACTTTTACAGACGCCCGAACGGAAACTCTTATTTTGGGCGAAATATTAATTTTAATTATAGAGGTAATCTTAGTAGAAGTGATTTTTACAATGGTCATTATAATAATAATCATAATAATAACTATAATAGTAGAAGACGTCATTATAATAATAATCGTAATAACAGTAGAAATTATAACTATAATTATAATTGTAAAAATGGAAATTATAATAATTATGATAGGGACATTTTTTTTAATAATAATCACCATGGTAGAGAAAATATTAATTGTAAAAATAATAATTATAATAATTATGCACATGTTGGTTATAATAGTTATTGTAATAATAATGGATATGGTAATCATAATAATTATAATAATTGTAGGCATTTCGATAATTATAGGATAAATAACAATTCTGATAATGTTCGTTTTAGGGGGTTTACTTATGGGGGTTATTCGAAATATCCAGGGGGAGGGGGGAATGTTTTCCGTCAACGAAGAAAATATTACGCTAACGGTTTCGGGAATGCATGCTACAGAAGAGGTAATTTTAATAATTATAATTATGGGCATAATAGAGGTGTTAATCATAATAATGTTTATAAAGGGACTAGATCTGTCAACTATGATAATAATTATAATAATAGAAATGTGAATCATGATGGTATTTATAATAATTATAATTATAATAGGAACACAAATTATAATAATAGATATAAATATGTCAGGAATGCCAACTATGATAATAGAAATATCTGTCAAAATAATAATTATAATGTTACTGATCAGACTATAGCCGCTATTACAGAAAATGTCTCTGATGGGGGATTATTTGTCCCTCCCGTTGAGTCAGTTCATTCCATTGATGGGGCGGGAGAGAGTACCGAGATCAGGCCCAATTTGGATTTAGTCTGTAGCTCTACGCATGCGGAGCAGCAGGGTAACTTGAGCACGGGTTTAGAAAACGGGATATTTCAAAGTACTGTAATAACTGAATTACGGGAGGGAGAAGGGTATCGTAGCGCTTGTGACTTAATATTGAGGAAAGAAGCAAGGGCCTGAATCCACTATTCTATACCAGTAATACGAGGCGAGGGGAACAACAACAATAATAATAATAATAATAATAATAATAATAATAATAATAATAATAATAATAATAATAATAATAATAATAATAATAATAATAATAATAATAATAATAATAATAATAATAATACATTCACACGCCATACCGGCAAATGTAAAGCTATAATAATAATAATAATAATAATAATAATAATAATAATAATAATAATAATAATAATAATAATGATGATGATGATAATAGCGACGATTATGATGATGTTTATTGGATAAATTTTGGAAGTGAGAAGGATACAACCTTTTAAAAAAAAAATTGTGTTAATGTTGAAACTGCGATGACTGCAAAGAGAGCGGGTTTTATGAAGTTTTATTCTATTACGGATAGGAGAAATAATAATAGTTATTTACTAGATTGGGGAAGCTCTTTAAATTTAATACGACCTTCAGAGGCAGATAGGAGTGGGGGTGTAATGGGTTCTGTGACAGCGGCTAACGGAACATTGATATCTATTTATAATAAGAAATTAATTAAAATCGACATTGGGCTTGGGAAGCAATATGAATTGTACGCGTTCGCGGCAGAGGTCAACTTCAACATTCTGGGGATGCCTTTTTTGGAGAGATATGGGTTCATTATTGACTTCAATTATCATTACATACTTGACCCCGAAACAAATCGTAGCGTTTCAATAGATAATGAAGCTTTTGACTTCTCACGCCAAGTGCGAAATTCGCTCTTACCTTTATCTTGTCCCACTTTAGTGGGATAACTTTTATCTTCTTCCCTCTCTCTGACGCTATTGGCGAAAAATATTGTAAGAAGGGCCTTAATGAACTATGAATTCTTTATAATAAATCTCATGGCGTGAAGATCGAAATAAATAAATTGAAGGCGGTCTTATGTTATGTAATAGAGGCTATTAAAACGAAATCAATTTTGTAATGGGATTTTGTAGAATTAAGGAGGTCTTTTATATATTATGCAACGAAGTACTGTAAGAATAGAATTTGTATTTCTTTATAATAATCGTCAAATTACAGTCAAAAAAACAAAAAAAAAAAAAAAAAAAAAACCTGTGAGGGCACGGGATTTTCTTGCCTCACGATAATTATTATACCTCATGATAGCTTGTGCAACTTTTCAGTATTTTTTTCATGTAGGTTTGAGATGTCGAATTATTATTATTCTTATTGTGTAAGGATTTCTTAATAACCTTTTTGTTTTAAAACTTATACAACAATGTTAAAAGTTGAGTCGCTGTGGAATACTACCCGAGGGATGCTGGCATTCAGGGGAGGAAGAAGTCAGTTAGCGTCTCACATTATAAGAAGAAAGATGCGTTGAAAAATCGGCATTATTAAAAGCCGGAAGATTATTGTTAATTTAAATATTATTGTGTCGAGCTTTTAGAAACAATGTTATAAATTGTGAAGGGAGTGTTTTTAAATTAACTTAACCCTAAATTAAAATAGAAGGCTTTGAAGGTCACTATATGATAATAGACTCATTATTAATAAATTAACCAGACCTCTTGTGATAAGAATTGCTTAACATTACTACTATTATTTGAATTACTACTACTACTTAATTCCATTTAATTTGATTAATTGTAAACAATAAAGATAAGAAAGTATTATCTTTTTTATTCAGCTCTTACTGATTTTTACTTAAAATACATATATATTATATTATATATAATATATATATATATATATATATATATATATAGTAATAACTATTATCTATATAATATATATATATATATATAATATATATATTAAAACTGGAAATGCGTAATGAATGAATAAAGGCGTTATGTGAAAAAAAGCCACTAAATTTAAAACCTTATTCACTTTTGATTTAAGATCTAAAACAATTAATTTTTCTCCCATTGCTAGAAGAGAATTATTTTATATATAAGACATAAATTGTAAAAAAAAAAAAGTAGGTAAAATTGCCCGTATTTAGTCGTGCGATAAGACCTATTATTGAATAAAATTGTTTTTCCCAATCGATAAGCAATTTGTCATTCTCATTTGCATTGCATTTTTTGCCGTATTTACTCATAGAATAAGGGCTATTTTTCATTTAGAATCGGATTTTTTCTGAAGTCCTCGCATTCAAAGTAAGCATATAAAATTTAATATTATAAAATATATAATATTTAATATTATATTATTTTCATCCCACCAAAGTATACATGCTGTAATTATATTTTTACTTAACGTACGTACGCATTCATTGCATGCTTCAAATCAAGAAACGCCACTGATATATATATACTATATATATATATACTATATATATATATATATATATAATATATTAATATAATATATATATATATATATATATATTATATATATACTATATTTATAATATATATATATATATATATATATATATATTTATATTTATATATATATATATATATATATATATAATATATATATATATATATATATATATATATATATATATATATATATATATATATATATATATATATATAAGAAGAACGAATGAAATACAAAAGTTAAGAGTTAACAAGAAACAAAATAATGCTCACCTATCATCAATCGTAGGGATTAGTTGAGATAAAATCTTTGGTGGGTGAGCATGTTTCTTGTAAAAATAAAAACTAAAAAACTATAAATAAAATACGAATCACTTGTAGAAATTAGAGCCGGTACATGTCAAAGTCAAAACAGTCATGTCCACAGTAAGAAGCCCGATCATGTGCGCAGCATCCGGTGACGTTAGTTTAGATGTACCTAGAGAAGTTAAGTTGCGTCAAGACAATGTGACTAGAGAGAGAGAGAGAGAGAGAGAGAGAGAGAGAGAGAGAGAGAGAGAGAGAGAGAGAGAGAGAGAGAGAGAGAGAGAGAGAGAGAGAGAGAGAGAGAGAGAGAGAGAGAGAGAGAGAGGAGAGAGAGAGAGAGAGAGAGAGAGAGAGAGAGAGAGAGAGAGAGAGAGAGAGAGAGAGAGAGAGAAGGTGACGCAAAAATCAATAGTTTATATGAGCCAAGATAGTATGCTAAGCCGTGTTAGGTTGGTATGTTTGCTGATTATGTTAGACAATGTTAGATTGATATGTTTAGTCCGGTTAGATAAGGAAAAACTAAGGTAGACAATGTATTAAGAAAGATTGGTAAAACGCCAGATAGTTAGAGAGTAATCGTATAATTCATAAGATCGATGTGCTAAGTTTCATATTTTGTGCAACATTTGGCTGCTATACTGGCCATCCAAGAAATTATTAATTAATAGTAACCGTATAAATAATTAGCTAGTTGTGTTAAGATTCATATTTTATGCAACAGGCAATGGGCACAGGCCCTCCGTAGAAACTTGAAACTATCAAATTCGAGTTCTATGGGTCCGTAAACATATACATTGACGTCAATATTGTGTTGCTAAGCGAATGTTTGCTAAATTATCACCACACCCACACCGGCTCCAGCACCGTCATCGACTCATTTGCTCAGGCATATGAGACTTCTTTGTTCCGACTTTTCTTATTCCTCCTCCGTCTTCTTCTCTTCTGCCTTCCATAGATTTCTTGTTTTTTTTTGTCTGGGGTCCTCTATGTTGTCCTCAGACACCCTTGAGGGTTCTGAAGCCCTCAAAATCGAGTTCTATGGGTTCCTAATATATATTAGAACACCTCACTTAGCTAGGTGTCTAGTTTAGTGGTAAAAGGCGCAACTCATGCTCCGGCTGTGGCTGTGGCTGTGGCTGTGGCTGTGGCTGTGGCTGTGGCTGTGGCTGTGGCTGTGGCTGTGGCTGTGGCTCCGGTTCCGGCTTCAGCTCCATGCTCCGATACATGAGACTTCTCAATCTCCGACTCTTCCGTTTCTTTCTTCATTCATCTTCCTCTGTTATGCATTCCATGCGTTTGTCCTTTTTTTTTCTTTATTCTTCTGGCTCTGGCTCCGGGTCCTGTTCAGGCCTCCGGCTCATGAGTATACTGAGGTTCCGGCATCTTCTCTAATTTCGATTTCTCTTTCAAGTCCTGTCGGATATTTATTTTTCGTCTAGCTACGGCCATTTCCCCTCTAATGGGCGCAGGGGCTTGAAACCTCCGTTACGTGAAGGAGAACCACCAGCTTCAGGGGTGTAAAGTTTGGTGGGGATAGGAGAAAGGGCTGGTGGCTAGCTTGTGGTAGCCAGATTTAGCGACAAATCTGGCATATGTTGATTTCGATCTCCTTACTACAATAATCGATAATTTTAATTAATTAATAACACAGGCCTGAGATGAAAAAATTGTTTTTTTTATTTTAACTTTTTTAAGCATTTTAGATGTAATTTATAGCGCTAATTTCAGTAATGACTTCCATTTTCAACCATCACGTACAGTTATTTGTAAAAAAAAATACCATATTCAGATTATATATATATATATATATATATATATATATATATATATATATATATATATATATATA
>JABUQX010036108.1:32500-35000 GCA_015478945.1 Trachelipus rathkii | reverse complement strand
AGACGCTTGAGCCGTAGAAAAAGACAGGAAAGTTAGAAGGTGTTTTAGAGAGGGAGATTTGTAGAAGTTGGGTTTTTAAAGAATTGAACTTCACAAGTTTGAGACGACCCCACCCGGAAATTCTATCCAGATCAGCGAGAATAGAATCGGAAAGATTAAGACGAGAGGCAATTTTAGAAGTGAAAGGGGGAGCATAATTGAAATGAGTTGAAGAATGAAGGGTCGAGTAATCAGCATATGAGTGGATAGAGTTAGATTTGCAGGTGAGAAGATCATTATTGAAAAGTAGGAATAAAGTAGGAGATAAGACAGAACCCTGAGGAACACCACTATTGACAGAAAAAGGAAGAAGAAAGGCGCCCATCAACACAGCCGATATTGAGCGATTTGAAAGAAAGCTAGACATAAGTAAGCAAAGAGAAGGAGGAAACCCAAAGGAGGGGAGCTTGGAGAGCAGTGAGTGACGCGTGCCATATCCGGTCAAAATTAAGAGAAAAATATTATATATTAGGTGCAAATAAGAATATCAAGAAAATTCGTTAGGAATGCATCATTTGTAAGAAACTTCATTTAAGACTAAGTGAACAACTAATGGAGACTTACCAAGTGACAGACTTCAAATTGAAATCCCTCCTGTTACAAACATTGGCATATATGCTTATTTGTAAGAGGAAGAGGTAGAATAAGAGAAAAAAAATATGGATTAATATTATCATGCCTAAGTAGCAGGGCAATAAGAAATGTTGCAATCATTAGGCACTGATGCATTTTTTTGATGCTTTTAGAAGGTTTATATGTCGCAGAAACAATATAAAATTGATTAGATCAGAAAATGGAACCAAATTTGTAAGAGCAAATAATAAATTAATATGAGACCATATTAAAAATTAAAATAATAAACAGGTAAATAAATTACTAGAACGAGAGGAAATATAACGGATATTCCAGCCACCTCATTCTTCTCATAAAGGAGGTCATTTTGAGACACATTAGAACTGTTAGAAATATATAATAAGTTTTACTTTAAGAAAAAACAGCCAATAAGGTTAAATTTAAATGCATTATTTTGTAAAGTAGAGTTTATCATAAACAGACGCTCATAAACAAATGATTTAGAAGATATAGAAGACTTAACACCTAACCATTTTCTATCTTTAAAAGGCAACATAGCATTTCTTTCAGCTTATTCCAGGATAAAGATTGGCACTTATATAAAAGATGGAAACAAGTTCAATACCTATCTGATATAGGCTATTTTGGAAAATATAGATTAGAGAATATTTGCCTTTACCGCACAAAAAAAAGTAAATAATTACACAAAGGTGATTTGATTTTGTTTTTTCAATAGAAGGCATAAAATCTAGAAACATGTGGAATTTAGGAAGAATTCAAAATAAGGTGTATAAAGATAATTCAGGCAAATTAAGAGTAGTGGGATAAAAAGCGAATAAAGACATAAATAGCATGAACACAAAAGTTCTAAAAATATCAATTACAAAATTGATTTTGTTGAAAAAAGGCACAGAGATATAAAAACAGAATTATGAACTAAAGATAATAAGAACACTTATATCCTTAGCAAAAAGGGGAAATACAGTATGTTAAGATTTATATTATTATTAAAAAAAAGGTCTTTCAGAAACTCAATGTTAATGCACCGTGAACGATAACAAACCAAAAATATGAAGAAGAAAGAAGAATAAAGACAGATTGCAAAAAATAAAACTGCAGAGGCAATCAATTTTGGTTTTGACTGAGCATATGGGACTAGCAAAGACCGAATACAGAAAAAGTGAATAAGAAAGTCAAATATTAAGTAAGATACTTTTATCAAATATGAATTAAAGACATTTCATGCAAATACAAAACAGAAGTCAATGAAGAAAACAAATAAACAGCTACTGACTCTGCAAGAGCTAAAAGAATCCAAGAAAAGAAGAAAATTAAAGAAATGCAGAATTGGTCTCCAAGCAAATTGCCAAGATTAATAAATTCTTCAAGCAAGTTCTAACAAAAATCATAAATGCTAAAATAGATCTACAGTACATCTGAAAACCACAAAGCCCATTTCTTCTGTTAAAACAGACCTACAATACATCTGAAAACCACAAAGCCCATTTCTTCATCATATGCAGTATGGATGGTTAGTTACTTTAGTTGGTATACATGCTCTTTGAATGTAAAAAATAACAATGTTTCAAGGTGAATAATACTTCAAAATGTTTTAAAAATGACTAATTACTACAGCAAGTAAAGACATTTAATCAAGCAGTTTTGTAATACAAAGATTTTAGTAAAACGAAAAATTCAACAAATTTATTAATAAAAAGTTTAATTGTGTATAATGAAGTAAATATATTATATTTTGTTTATTTTATATAACAGAACCTGTTCATACTGTTTCATACAAATAAAGGTGCAATATGAACATCGTATCACTAATCTCGTGAAGAGAATTTCATATATATATATATATATATATATATATATATATATATAT
>JABUQX010036108.1:20000-25000 GCA_015478945.1 Trachelipus rathkii | reverse complement strand
TTTTTTTTTTTTTAAGTAGTTTGGCTCGTCGTTTATTTGTCTACGAAATACGATGAAGGGGAAAAAAAAAGTTTCTTTTGTTTCCTTCCGAGTTTCAAACTAAAGCAGTTTTGGAGATTTTTTTTTTTTTTTTTAATTAAAATTAAAATTTCCAGTTCCACTCAATTAAAAGTTTCGAATGCATTATTGATTTCAAAGGAGGAATTCAAAAGCAAGTTTTTGAGGAAACATAAAAAAAATGCTTAAATTATTATTTCCCTTTAAAATGTTGGGTGATTTTTTTTCTTTTTTTTCTTTAATTACATTAAGAATTAATTAAAGAAGCAGATTCGACGTTTCATTGTATTTACTTTAAATAATCTAAATTTAAAAATATGTAAATGAACGATTGAATAAAAAATCAATTTAATTACAAACTACTTGATTACCATTCAATAATAATAAATAATAATAATTTAATAATAATATATAATAATAATAATAATAATAATAATAATCGATAATTAATAATAATAATTTAGATATAAATAATAAATATAAAATTGAATAATAATAATAGGATAATCATCATAATATAAATGAATATAATATGAATGATAATAATAATGAAATAATATAATATAATAGATAATATAAATGAATAATATAATAATAATAATTTTAATATATAATAATATATAATAATAATAATAATAATAATAGTAAAATATTTAATTATATAATTAATAATAATAATTATAAATATACAAAAATAATAATAATAAATAATATATATAATAATATAATAATAATAATAATAATAATAATAATAGAAAAAAAATTATAATAATCGTAATGAATATGATGATAAGTATAACATACCAGAAGAATGCAATTAGTAATAAAAAGAAAAAAAACAACAAAGAAAAAATAAGATTGAGAAGAAGAAAGAAGATAAAAGGAGAATAAGAATTATAAATGACCATTGGACACGATATTAGATGATGATAAGAATAAGAAGATGGAGAAAGAAGAGAGAAGAGAGAAGAAGAAGAAGAGACAGATGGCAAGGGAAGAAAAAGAAGAAGAAGAAGAAGAAGAAGAAAAGAGGAAAGAAGAAGAACGCAAGAAGAAGAAGAAGAAGAGAAGAAGAAAGCAAGCAGAAGAAGAAGAAGCAAGAAGAAAGCAAAGAAGAAGAGAAGAAGAAGAAAAGCAAAAGTGACGAAAAAGAGAAAGAAGAAAAAGAAAGAAAAGAAAGAATAAGGAAAAGAAAGAAAAGAAGAAAAAGAAACAGAAAAATCAGATTGAAAAAAAGAAAAAGAAAAGAAAGAGAAAAGAAAAATAAAAAAAAAAGATATGTGAAGGAAAAAGAAAGAAAAAAAAGAAGAAATTAGAACTATAGTAATATAAGGAAGAAGAAGGGAAAAAAGAAGAACAGAGAGAATAATAGAAGAGGAAGAAGAAAAGAGAGGAAGTAAGAAAGAAAAAGAAAAGAATGAGAGAAAAAAAAAACGAGAAAAGAAAAAATAAAAAGAATTAGAAAGAAGAGAGAAGAAGAAGAGCAGAAGAAGAAGAAACGAAGAAAGAAGAGAGAGAGAAAAGAAGAAGAAGAAAGAAGAAGAGAAGAAGAGAAGAAAGAAAGAAGAGAGAAGAGAAGAAAAGAAAAAAGGACAAAAGAAAAAGAAAAGGAAGAGAAAATGTTATAATAAGTAATAAATGATTTATTAATAAGAAAAAAAAATAATTTTTAAAAAATTTCTTCTTATAATTAATGAATAATAATTAAGTCCTAATATAAAATAATAAATAATTTAATAATACATATAATCTATATAATAATAATAATAGTAATAATTAAAAATACTATAATAATAATAATATACTATAATTAATATAACAATAGTATAATAAATAATAATATAATAATGAATAGATTAATAATAATAATATAATAATAATAATGCTATTTAAAATTATAATAATAATATAGGTTCCTGACGAATGGAGCAAATAAATACAGCCATGGTTGAAGGAATAGACATTAACGCATGATATGAATCACTTGGAGAAGCAGCAGCACAAGGAAGAGTTGCCGTTTGAAGGTTGCAATATAATTAACAATTGGAAATAAGCGCCAAGTAGCATTCCCCATGCAACGTGCACACCCTCAGTTTGTGGGACGATAATAAGCAATAAACGAATAATATAATATATAATAATAATAATAATAATAATAAAATTATATATAATATAATAATATTATAATAATATATAATAATAATACATATAATATATGTTACACTTCCAAAACACACTCCAGTTATACTAGTATATATATATAGATTATATATATTATATCTATATTATATATATATAGTATATTAAGTATAGATAGTATATATATATATGATATAATAGTATTATATATATATTTTATTAGAGGCGACTCCTACCTGCGCTGCTCGGCTTAGCCGAATTATCATTATAGAAACAATCGATCTTCTTCAAATTTCATAAAGTTACGATAAAATTCTCTTTTTTTTTTTTTTGCGAAAATTATTCAATATGTGAAGTAATTTACATAATAAAAAAATTATTTAAAAGCATAAGAACATATGTAAAATCATCCTAATAGGAATAGGGCTATTTTACATGATTATAAAAGGTGGCAGGTCCGCTTCTGCAAAAGCGCGGACAGAAAATTGGAAGACAGTTTACAATACACACTAAAAAAATAATTTTTAAAGAACAATATTTAATAAAAATAATAAAGAAATTAATAAAATACTAATAATAAAATAGTAAAATAAAAAAGGATATAACATAATAATAATAATAATAATAATAATAATAATAATAATAATAATAATAATAATAATAATAATAATAATAATAATAATATAATAATAATAGATAATTAATAATAATAATAATAATAATATAATAATAAGATAAAATAATAAAAGAATAATTTAAAAAAAAAAACAACTTTAAATACAATAGCTAACAATAAAATAAATTTTTAAATCAAAATTTTTTTTTAAATATGGATAACTCAATCAAGTATATAACGTGAATATTTTTGCTCTCTCTCTCTCTCTCTCTCTTTCTCTCTCTCTCTCTCTCTCTCTCTATATATATATATATAATATATATATAATATATATAATATTTATATATTAGGTATAGTGAACTATACTATAATATATAATTATATATTATTATATATATTATAGTATATAACGCATCTGGCAGTTAGAGTGCATTGTGTAGACTTTTATTCGATTACGTAAATTTTTAAAAAAATTGACTTGAGCTGAACTGGAGGCAGGATAGCCCCTGAGCCTATTATTTATATATATATATATATATATATAGTATATATATAGTATTATTTATATATTTATAATATAATATAATAATATATATATTATAATATATATAGTATATATATATATATATATATATATTATATATGTATATATATTAATATATATATATATATATAGTATATATTATATATATATATATAATAATATATATATTATATATATATTATATATATATATATATATATATATATAGACTCTGAAGAGGTTACATGGAATAACAAACGGAAAGAGATCAAAGATGACAAGACGAGAGACATAGGAAAATAGAAGAGGCTGCAAGTGCTTGATTGTAACAAAGAGCTCGAGAAGGTTTTTGTCTGAAATGTATAAAAATAATTGTTTTGAATGAAGGAAAGTCAAAAATCGGATCACTTTTCAAGGTTGAATTTTCTCTAGAAATAATAATTTGGTATTTATTGTTATCAAAGAAATATTTCTTCATATAAATATTTTAAATGATGATATTTTTAAGTCAAGGTTTTTTTTTTTTTTTTTTTTTTTTTTTTGAAACTCAAAATCAAAATTTTTTTGTAGATTGAAGTAGAAAAAATACTTCTTCAAAATTTGACATTGAATTCTTTTTGATCGTGACAATTCCGAAATTTGTATCAGTGCTTTGAAAAGAAAGTTTCAGTTTATTATTTATAATATATATATTATTATATAATAATTAATATATATAATTTATATGTTATATTTATATTATACGATATATATATATATATTATATAATATATATATATATTTATATAATATATAATATATATATATATATATACTATATTTATATAAATATATAAAATATATATTATATAAATATATTATATCTTATATATTATTTATATAATATATATTATTATATATATCATATATATACTATATATATATATATATATATTATATATACTATATATATACTATATATATATTTCTTAAAAATATAAGCATCGGAATCGGAGGAATCGGCTGTTTTTCAGACTGAATCGGAATCGAATCGGCAAATGTACCGATTCCTTTGATATTACATTGAACCAATTTTTAATTCGATCTTCATGATATTTCAAGACCAATATTCGAAGTCCGAATTGTTTTTAATTCAGTCTTCTTGAGATTCTAATGAATTAAAGAAAACTTGATGAGCTGCGCATCTTTACGTAGAGCCTAAGATATCAATGTTAAGGACTTTTTCAGACATTAAGGTGATGAAGCATTGCAATTGTTCGTTGTCACGTTATGATAATAGTTTTGATAATTATTACCCCGTGAACTAAGTTGAGCAGTGAAATATTTGCACTTGTAAGGCTAATGTAATAATTGGAGCATTTGAAATATAAATGCTATCCTTCGAGTTTCACCTTTTCCGTATCTCCACAGCAAAGTGATATGCCTTCACAAGTTATGAAGAATTTCAATATTACCGCTAATATTAAAAATTCATGTTATAGTAACGGGGATAAAGCACCTAATATGGCTGCAGCAGTTACACAATCAGGATTCCAGGAAATTACCTTGCTTTTTACACTCTTTGAACACTGGTTCTCAATGAAGCCATTTGTTAGAACAAGAGGCGGAAAAACACTATAGCTGATGTACAAACAAATAGTAGGTATTTAACAACTTCGCCTCAAG
>JABUQX010036108.1:0-10000 GCA_015478945.1 Trachelipus rathkii | reverse complement strand
AGAGAGAGAGAATGTTCAGTTTTTTGGTACTATATTTAATTAAAGGAATTTAAAATAATTTAAAATAAGAAAGATATCGAAAAGACAGTTCTTTAAAGGATTGGAAAAGTCAATGTTAAAATATGGAACAATTAACATTTGTGAAACATTTTCATTTTTCCCCACATTCTCAATCAACTAATATATATAAAAAAATCTAATTTAAATATAATAATATCTTAATTTATAAAACATTATTAGTCACTAGTGTTTGAGACTTTTCTAACACTCAATTATGGAAAAAAGAACTATTCTGTTTATTATCAAATGTAGGCTTAGCCCCTAAATCAATAATTACAAAAAAAAAAATAAAATAGTAAAATATATAAAAAAAATTTTTAAAATTAAAACATGCAGTTTTAACGTTTCTCACTGTTATTTTATTTTTCTTTTATTAGTCTCAAAAAAAAAAAAACCCCTCTATATATAATATTTATTAGTTTTTTAATTATTAATTTTACTTTAAAAATAAACTCTCAAATTTTATAAATATTATATATTTATATAGATAACTATAAAGCAGTATATATTAATGCTCCCGGGTGTATAATAATATAATATTTATTATATTACTTATTTATAATAAAAATCAATAAAGATAAATATCAATAAAAGTAAAAATAATAAATATAAAATTACCTCAAAATAATGATAATAGTTAATATACATATATTTATATATAAATAAAAAAAATATATAATAATTAAGCTAACCGTACTTCCACTGCAAAAAAATAAAAAAATATTAAATAATAAATTCCATAAATATATCTAATTATATAGTCTTTTATTATATTAATTATTTACTATAATATATAATATTATATATAATATAATATATATAATTTTATTAATATATTATATATATATTAATAAACAACTAAAATTATTATTTTTTATATATTTAAAATAAAACTATTTAATAAATTATATATTAGTACTCACTATATATAGTGGGGACCCCCTTTACCTTCGTTTTATTGCTACTGTCTATATCTCTGTTTCCGATGAATTTAAAAATTCCTTTATTATACATAAGCGTTATAACGGTTTTTTTTTATTAAAATACGAATACCTGAAGAAATCCTAATGGGGGACCTGTTTTTATAAAAAAGCTCTATATGACCCATCACTCTCTATCAAGTCATCTCTCTCACGCACCTCACCTCACTCACTCACTCACTCACTTCACTCACCCTTTTTTTTGTAATAATATTCTTACACAGTCCTGCACCCACATCACTCTACTCACTCACTCACAATTCTCATCCTCTACACTCACTCACTCACTCACTCACCTCATCATCACCTTCACATTCACCCTACACTCGAATCACTTCACGAGACTTCCCCTCATCTATCATCTTTTACTCTATCTCATCTACTTAATCCTCACACAAACTCCAACTCACCTCTAACTACACTGACACTCACTTCCCACTCACTCACCCTCACTCACTTCATCTCAGCGTGCCAATCTCACTCATCTTCAATCACTCACCCCATCCTCCACTCCTACTCACTCCACTCACTTCAGCCCTCACTACACGCTCCACTCCATACTTCACTCCACTCACTCACATCACCTCATCTCTAATCTTCACTCACCTCCCTCCTACATCTCCACTAATCACCTCCACAACTTCACACACTTTCAATCACTCAACGTGTATCCCACACTCATCATCAAATCTCACTTCCACTACACCTCACCTCCTCCCAATCCTACTTGTCAGTGCACCTCTTATCCACTCCTTTAATCTCAATTCCCACTCCTCCCTTTTTCATTCCAGAGTGAGAAAGGAAAATGCATGTAATTATTCTTCTTTTATTAACTTTCTCGGTGCTGGATTGGTTGCTACTTCATAGTATTATCTGAAAATTTGATAAATATCTAACTTTTTATATATAATTAGCATTCCTCTTTTCATCTTCTTCTTATCGCCTCATTACCCACCGCTCTCTTTATACATTTTCACAAACATACTAATAAACCTATAAATTCATATAATTTATTAATCTCCCTAGCTATCTATAATCTACATACCCTAATCTTTCTACAATTACATATCACTAATAATAGCCATTACCTATTTATTACTACTTTAGTCATATTCATAACTAATACTTACCTTTTCACATCATCTCACTTCGATCCACCCCATCCACCACTCCTCCCTACTCCTTTCACCAAGAATGATCACTCGTGAGGAGCCACACCACCAACCTGGTTACTTTATACTCCACATACCAAATTTTATCCACTATCAGTATCGCCCATTTCTTTCAACACTTGCTACGTTACCTCTAAATCTAAACATCTTCTTTAACGTGACTACCGCCCCTTTGCCTCGACCACACTTTCTCATTTACTGACCCATAAATTATATCGTGTGTATCGAACAGATTCGCGTCTTTGCAGTCACAAGCCATTCTTCAATTCAATCTCTAGGTGCATGTCTATACTGCGGTAACTCTGGCGTTAAACTGCCGGAATCTCCAGTATAACAACAAATCAATCATGGATATTCTTACCTTTCCATAGTTTATTATTCTCTGAAGGGAGAGAATGGTGCCAGTATGTGAGCGTTACCATTTTATCACTTACTTAACCCCTCTGCCCTATTTGGCTTCTTATCTCCCGGTCTTATCACTCCTAAAAGCTTATGAGTTTACATTAACTTTATTGAGCATGCACAAATTGAATTGTGTAATCAGATAACATTAGAAAAGAAGATAAACACTCAGGAATAGTTGACTATTGAACAAACAAAAATAATAGTAGGATTAGAAGATAGCTTGTCCTAGGAAAAACTATCTCTAGCACCCAAGTACTCATGATAAATATATAATGACTAATATTTAATTAAATAATAATGTGAATCGTTGGTTACATTTATGACTGGATGTAATCTACCCATAGATGATGTACCATCTTACGTCCATTTACCACTTAAGCGACATAAATCATAGTAATATCGACGTATTTTGCTAGACATCTTACGCTCTCTCTTATCTCTCTCGTATAAATACTCTGAACACTCTTCAATGAAAAATAAAAAACAATATGGATAATAATTACTCACTTTGTTATTGCTTTTAAGAAAGTGATTAACAAGTATTTCCCCAACATAAATTTCATTTTCTTTACTTTCGACATACTGAGCAACTCTATTTCAGGTATTCACTCTTTTGTATGATACGTTCGTTAATTATCTGCTGCATTAGACCATTCGATTCAATCCTGAACCTAACCCCACCAAATGGTCACTTCACTCAAAGTCTAGATTGCACGTATCCCACCCTTTCGCGCTTCCAATCTTGCTTTAGCACATTTATTTCTTCCCGTATCTCAATAGAACAAATTTTGTATATCAGGTTGTTATTTAGCCTCCTCACTGTAAACGGTTTTTTGGACGCGCAACTCTTATAGTATCTACCAACAGAGACAATTCTATCTTTCTACTCATCACATCACACTCATACTCATGCATCTTCATCTAAATAGCTGTGGAGGGACATCTTATTTGCACATTATAACAATAATAGAGCCACCAGGCCGCACAAGATTTCCACCAATGGCACTAGTTTAATATGCAGCATTGACTTTGAAAGCACTACTATGTCTGCCATATACTTTCACTCTGACGTTTTTAGTACTTGACTCATTCTCTGTTATTGATTGCTCCATCCGTTATAATATATAACAATCTACCCTTCAAAACTGCTTCCATATATAGCTTTCAAGTTTGAGTTTAATCGAGGTGCTATTTATAGTCACTCTATACTGTTGATTATAATATGCTCGCACCCTCTTTCTCCCAAACGCCACACCACACTTCATCTCTCTTCTTAGTTATTCATAGCGCCTGCTAAGACGTAAGTTCACTAAACTCCCTTTGATGATTTTGTGCCTAGTATAATAGATTCCTAACATTCAATATCGTTGCATTTCAGCCTTCAGTCTATTTTATATAAGATATCATAATAATTGTTTTGTTTGGTTTAATGAGTATCTCCTATGCATTTATCCAACCTTTTTTCTCTACATATACTATAGTAAGGTAAAGATAAAAAAATGTAATGAGATGAGAATACTCCTCAATCTCCTCTGCGACTGTCCTCTCGCTTCACTTCATAATATCTCTCGTTTCTAACCTCATTTCTCACCCCTGTTCAATTGTTATCAACACCCCACGTTCGCACTCTTTTGAGTCGTTCTAATTTGAGAGCCATACTCTCCTCCCATTGTTGCTGTTCTCACTCAACTTGGATACCTGACTTACGTTATTATGATAAGTAAAAGCGCATGCTTAATCACTATTTTTCTTTGTTCTATCGCTTTGTGGGGATCATCTCCCACTTATATATCAATAGCTTTCAATCGCCTCAGCTATTATATTTAGAGCTACACTTGTACTATTCTACTTAAGATATGCTCGAGGGCTAACTGTCAAATATCCTATCGAGCACACACTGACATTAACAAAAAACATTTCTCACACTCGAGTATATATACATAGACAATAATTGAATAGTTACACTACGAGAATAAAGTGATAGGGTATAATGAGATATAAATTATCACTCTCAACATCCCACTAACTTATTCAGCAATATTATATTATTTTATCTTCTCACCAACTCAGTTAGAGAGCACTGCTGTGTATATTGTTCTTTACCTTACAACACTACCTATATTGTGTGTCTACATAGCAGAAGTCACGTTAACTGATTTGACGCCGGATTCTCTCTTTTTTGCAACTATTTTATATTTTTCCGTTTTACGCTGTTTTTATTTTTTGCGCTACTCTTATATAATTAGAGACACCAGCCTGCAAATTAAATAAAGCTTAGTACTGTGATGTTGGTGATTAAAGAGCACTGACACTTGTTTGGTGTGGATTTTATCCTTGACTTTTTTTTAGTATTTTATAGTTATAAATTTTTATAAAATATTCATGTAATATAATCTCCAGAATGCCCAAGGAATGAAAGAGTAAAGTTTGCACTATCTGATGTTTAAATAATTGGTGAAAAGTGTCATTGAGTAGCTCTCTGTGTTTACCTTCTCCACTTAGTCGCTCCAAGTTGAGGGAGTTTTAACAGTTCAATTGCAATGATTTTCATATTTGATATTGGTAGAAAATCATACTGAATGGATATTGAATTTAATTTTTATATCCTTAATATATAGTATGTACTTCTCAAGGTTAAGATACAATTAATTGTTAATAATGAGATTCGCGAGTGGGATTAGGAGTGGAGATATGGTGTGAGTCACATTCTTTCCAAATGCAATGGTTTATTATGAAATTTTTCAAATGAAGTATTTCAGCACACACATTGTGAAAATATATAGGATATATTTTAGTCAGTATTATATAGAGTGGAGATGATAATGGACTAATTTATATATTATATGGTTAAATATTTTACAATTTTTTTCTTCGTATGATTAGATTTATTTTACTTAACAAAGCATGATAGTCAAGCAAATTTATATTGTTTTATGTTTATATGTTGATATTTTGGACAAGAGATAAGTAGAGATAAAATTGCAGTTAAAAATATAGATATAAAATGATAGGGTATGGGAGTATATGTTATAGGGCTGTATGAGTAATTTTATATTCTTTAATTTGTTTTGACTATATACAATTCAACCCTTTCGTCTTAAGTATTCTGTTTTTTTTTTATTGTTATTGTGCTCTATTTGGGAGGATAAAGATGATTAAATTACTAAATAAACAAGAAGTTGTATGAATTGAAAATTACGTTGAGCTGGGTTGGCATGTCTATATTTTGTTCTTCGGGCAGATTACTATACTTTTTAATGAGGTTAGTTTACAATATTCACACAAAGTTAATAGAAAGAAATTTGTTTTGATTAATGAAGTTATTGATGTTTTGAAAGATGTAAGAGAGAGACTCGATGTTTTTTTTTTGTCTTTTTTTGGTTTGAGTTGAGGACTCCTCTCATTCAGATCTTCTTGAGTTGCTGTTATTTTATGTGCATAAATAGGTCTCAATCAACTTATATTGTAATGTTTCTCAATATACCTGTTCAAGCAGTTTGCCATCCTTTTGCTATGAATAAGTTGCTTAACACTTAATGCTATTCATTATATACTTGCACAATTTGCTCTTTTGTGTTATTTGTATTTTTTATTTAACCCTAAATGTAGTTTGATGGTTGTCTGTGGTTCGATTAATTCCTAATTATTAGTGAGCGTGATGCAAAAAGTGTTGTTTGATGGGCGAGACAGTGATTGTATGCTTTTGGAAAGGCACTTACCGGCGGCATTGGGCATTGCTCAGAAATAAACTCAATACTTCAATATAAGACGTTCGTGAATTTTGAACTTCTTGATGAAGAGTGTGGCAGTAATAGGTTTATGTCGGTAGAACTGTTCAGATTTTGATAATGGTGTGAAGACTGGTGTATTCGTTCTAATGGTTCAGTGTACTCTTTCTGAGTTGTGAGTGATTAATCTGGAGGCTGATGAATGATCGCGGATTAACTGCAGAGCCACTAGTATTACAATACTTCTTCTCATTTATGTAAGGATAGTGGTCGTGTGAGTATTGTGAGGACCATTATGTCCAGCAGCCCATAGGGAGCACGGTGAGCTGTATAGAGCCGCTTCGAAATATTCCTTCCGGCAAGCACAAACAGCATTTCTTTCACCTGTGTTTAGTTGTTGGGCGGAGGGGAATAATAAGAACCATTCGCATGTTTTATATAGTGTCTGTTATGTTCTTTTTTTTTGATACATAAATTCTTAACTGACCTTGTGTTTCAATCCGAATGATACTATTTCTGCTCTATTATGTTTTGCAATGAGTTGAACTCGAGAAATCGTCATGGTTTTGTATAGTAGTCTCGCAATTGTAATATTTAACTATAAATATTATAGTCTCAAGTTACGTTATACCTCAATACTAACTATTAGTTGTATAACGGCTTTGTTCCATTTAGCACAGAAATACGCTCCCACACCATGATTATATTGTATTAGTGAAAGATATTATTGTTATTATTTCTTCACATGATAGCTAAAAATATATTCTTATCATATATCACTACAGTCTTAGTCTTCGCAATACTCACAGTGAGTTTTAGTAAATAACTGAGTTCAATACAAATGAGTATACATTATAGTACGAAGATGGAATACGTCATTAGTATTATATAGAGGTATTTATATAATAATACATACCTATCATGAAAAAAAAAATATTATTTAATACATAATATATATATATTGTGCAAAAACAGCTCTAATGATAGGTATGAAGGTGGATATTATCTACCGTCTAATGCTAATATAAAGGTTGTGATGAAATTAAGAAATTTCAGACGAGTAGGTGATGTGTTCTGTTTTAATAGTCTAGGATTTCACTAATGAAGTAGATTATGTTGCATTGTGTTTATTTATGTCGTGCTGAATTTCTTGTTTATTTGTAATACTTGATCACATATCGAATTACATTTAATTTGTAAGAAAAGAATAGTATGAACACTTGCGTATATCCACTTGATAAATTAAAATTAGGTGTTCAGGTTTTGCACCTAACAGGAAATTTAGTGGTTCTTCTAAACGTGTGACTAGTTAATTTTCTAGCAAATTAGATGCTATTCAGGATTGCTCCACGCGTTCTGAACGTAAGCCTTATAGTGATCAGGAGGTTATTACTTAATAAAGGATTGTTGTACGACTTACTATGTTGACCATTCACACCTTTTATCGACCACAGTGTAAACCTAAACTGGCAAACAGGATTACGGTATATCTCTGCCAAACATCGACCACATTCTCAGCTCATTCTGCAATCTGCAGTCGGATACGAAGTCGTGCGATGCTATATGATCTTAGCTCTAGAGGCGAGGGGTCCCTGGTCTTTACCTCTTGCCACGATCACGTCAGACCCATTCAAGACCAACATGTAAGCTTATCCTATGGGCACGTAGATCTGAAATATAAACTGTAACAAGATA
Organism: Trachelipus rathkii; assembly: GCA_015478945.1. NCBI lineage: Eukaryota > Metazoa > Arthropoda > Malacostraca > Isopoda > Trachelipodidae > Trachelipus > Trachelipus rathkii. Next base: position 1,960 of record JABUQX010036108.1, on the reverse strand, counting down.
ATAGTCTAATTGAGCTGATTTCGGCAAAGAAAATAAACCATGCATATCCAGGGACCTTAAGCTTGGAAAACCGGAGCAAAGGTTCGAGTATTTGGTGGCCATACGATACTCTTTTCATGTCAAGAAGACTTTTTACGGCGGTCAGCGTGTGAATCTTTCTAGTCCCAAGGTAAATTAACGGTATATTGAGTGGAGAAGCTCTGTGGTTCATCGACGGGAGGGTTTCCGACACTTACTTCCCGTCTTAGCGCTAACCTTGCACAGTGCACGGTGGATTTCGCATGATTTTACACAGTCACTCCCACTATATAGTTTTATGGCCAATCTGTACTTATATCTTTATAGAACATATTATGTACTAATAACTTAGAGTATTAGTGAGAGTTGATAAATACATTACAAATATGATATATAGACTATTTCTTTCTGTTTTATTATGCTGTATATATATATAAGTATATTATAATATATTAATACGTAAAACACTTTATTATATATATAAATATATAAACTATCTTATTTATATTTTTAAAATAAAAGAATAAAAAGGTTGTTTTTATTTCAATTTATTGCTTTTGACAATACAAGTCCTTAAATTTACCCATTTTCTAAAGTTTCTAAATAGCATAAAAATATTGTTTTTTAAAAAATATAAAGACAGAAAATCTTTTTTTTTTATTTAAAGATCATAATTTTCATCTCGACATACAGTTTGATGAATTCATTATGCAAATGAAAAAAATAAAAATTTAAAAATCCAGAGCACAACAGAATTTGTACATGTAAGCAATCAAAACTTTATTCACAAAAAATTTTGATAAATTCTCGTGCGCGGACTAATACACGTGGGTCCAAGTTATTTCTACAGTTTTGCCAGATTTACTCGAATATTAGACTAACAAGTTCTCTAAACAAAATAAAGATATTTCAACTTAGTTCTACTGGAAATAAAAAATAAAAATATTGGATATAAATTTTAAGAAAGCATTGATGCCATCTTGATATAATAATTTTTGAGAATCTAATTTTGAAAAAAATCCTATAATAATTATGTGCCTATACTGTAATATATTATATTATATATATACTATTTATATATATATATATAATATATATATATATATATATATATATTACTATATATATAATATATATAATATATATATATATATTATATATATTATTAATATATATATAATATATATATAATATAATATATATATATATTATATATATTATATATACCTATATAATATTCATATTATATATATTAAATACATATATATATTAATAATACACACATATATATTACATATAAATATATATATCAATATACATACATATTAATAATTATTACAATTATACATACATAATATATATTATAATTATATAATAATATTATTAATATTTATTATTATATAATATATATATTATATATATATATATATATATTAATTATAATTAATATATATAAAATATAATATTAAATATATAATAATATATAATATATTAATATTATATATATATATATATATATATATATAATAATTGAGTTTAACATAAAAACACCATTATATATATATATATATATATATATACATACACATAATATATATATATATAAAGTATATTATTATGTATCCAACATAAATAATACAACTAACAAAATTAATAATGAAGGCAAAAATGAGTATGAGACAATAGTATATATAATCAACTAGAGAATGTGTATAATAATAATAGAGGACAATAGTGAAACTATATACACATTGTGATATAATTATAAGTAGTAGCTGAGTTTAGTCGTGCACAGCGACATACGCACAGGCATTAATAGTATGTATAGAGGTGTTACACCGCACGGCACTATCTATATATATATATACCTCTATATATATATCTATTTCTTCATAGCATTTAAAGATTTCTTTCCCTTCAAAAAGCAAAGCAGTATAATTGA
>JABUQX010036107.1:52500-56395 GCA_015478945.1 Trachelipus rathkii | reverse complement strand
AATATAAGGGTAAATGATACGGGAATTAGAACAAGGTAATACTTACAAATACCTAGGAATTGAAGAGTCTGATGAAATAGAGTCAAAAAGGATATATAAAAAGAATGAAAAATATTTTAGAATCAGAATTGAAACCAAGAAATAAAATTATTGCCTTAAGAACTCTGGCAGTCCCCGTCCTCACATACAGCTTCGGTATAATAGATTGGTTTCAATATGAAATCAATGGGATCGACGTAAAAACCAGAAAAATGTTACATGCTCATAAGATAATCTACAAAAACCAATGCATACCAAGAATTTATGTGCCTAAAAATGAAGAAGGAATGGGGTCAAATGGACAGAATATATAAAACGGAAATAATAGGTTTAAGCAAATATTTAGAGAGTAGAGAAAGTAAATTTATGAGATGGTGTATGAGCACGAGATAAAGAAACCCCCAACAACATCAAATACAAAAAAGAGAAGGATTACCTGAAGAGTAGAGATTATAAAGAACTTAGAGACGCAAAGAAGTAGGGAAATAAAATAAAAGGAGAGTTAAAGTAATGCTATAAGCAACAAGAATAATAATGATGCCATCATCAAATGAAGGAACATATGGAAAACACAATAGAATAAATATTCAGACATTTACATAGACAAGGAGTATACTAGAACCATTAACAGGAGGATACCTAAAAAAAGAAAGGACATTAATAGCGGCACAAGACCAGATCCTAAGAACAAACTGGTTCAGGAAGAATATAGAGAAGGAAGAGAGACAGTAAACCATATTTTGACAGGATGCGAAACACTGCTACGAATGGGTTTATACACAGATAGACATGACACAATTTGAAATATGATTCATATGAAACTAAGCCAAAAATACAATTTTGAAATAGAAAACGGCAAATATTGGCATTACAAACCGGCCACAATAATAGAAAACGAGGAAGCCATGATCCTATACGACCATACAATACCAACATCAATACCCACACCACAAACCGACCAATAGACATATTAGTATAGGGAGAAGAGAACACAGAAATGCTATATTATAGAGATTGGAATAAGCAGCGACAACAGAATAACGTTATATGAGAGAGAAAAGGAAGTAAAATATGTCAGTCTTAAATATGACAAAAGAAGAATGTGGGGGGTGGAGGAGATTGAAATTTTTACCAATAGTTACTATTACGACTGAGTGTGAAGGAAAAGCATGACCACATACACAAAAAAAGCTACCTAACATCGTAGTTAAGGAGATGTGGTCCATGGAGGTAATCAAGAAAAGCCTGGCAATCGTGCTAGGGAGTACCTAGAAATCCTTCATGCCATATTGCCATAGGTCCAAGGTTTGGACTTGGATGGATTAAAATCTCTAAATAGAGAGAGGGAATATGGAGGATAAGGCTATAGTTACATATATATATATATATATATATATATATATATATATATATATATATATATATATATATATATATATGTTATATATATATATATATATATATATATACATATATATATATATATATCATCACCCACTTTCCAAAGACTGGGGGCAAGGTATGCGTTACATGCACTGGAAACAGAAAAAGTAGTAGAAATATGACGCAAGTCGAAAAGAAAGCCCAGAATTACCGCCCTTATTCCCTTTAGTGAGAACTCAGCCGTCGTAGTGTCCAAATTCCTAGAGTCACGGGACCACGACGCAACCTCAAAGGTATCTCGTCAATGTAGGGTTCAACCCTTGGCCCAGTGGCCTGGAACCATACCCCCTCTCACAAAACCCCCGCACCACCTCCACTATAAAATTATCTCTTCTCGCCTCGGGCCAAACCTCCACATTTTTCCTTTCCTCCAGGCATTCCCTGCTTGGACTCAATCCAATTCTTCTTCTCGGGTCTCTCAGCCTGTCGATTCCCTGCGTGTACATTCCTACCTCACTATACATCCACTTAATTCAAACTGACTATCCATCCTTTTTATATGAAAAAACCATCTTAATATACTTTCATTTATTCTCTCATTTACTCCTTTCTTCACACCACACAACTCCCTAATTCTTTTATTAATTCTTTTATCAATTCTCTCACACCTAACATGACCCTCAAGATTGCCCATCTGAACACATTGTACTTTTTACATCTATACCCCTTATTCCAGACCAGTTTTACTTACTATACCTTTAACACAGGGTAAATAACCTACCCTCATGTAAGACCCTAGCGCACTTAAGATTTAGTCCCTATACATCCACCAAGGAGTTACCATTCACAACTTTCCTACTACCCTCTGCATCATCCGCTCCTTTTCATCCTAAGCATATATCCAAGGGGATGAACCCTGTGATATTCGTAATAAAGCCGTTCCTCTTCGATCCAGCATAACTCCAATAACACCGAGGACTGTCCTCACTGGTCAACTGCATAACCCAGTTCTCTCTCAAACCCCTCCTTGCAAGAACATCCCTGCTCAAATCCTCTGCCAATTCTCTCAAACTCTCTTCAGGTTCTCCACACCAAACCAAATCATTCGCCTATGATAGGTAAGGCACCCTCTACTCTCTTTCATTCTCTATCATTCTAACACCTTCTCCTTACACCCCAACCTTTAATTCTTTCATAACCCCATCCATATACAAATTGAATAACTCAAGCGAGATATATCAGCCTCCCACTCTGCCATTAACAGCCAACCACCTCACTTTAACTCCATTTATTCTTTGTATGTCATTTTCCACTTATCTATCGTCCCATAGTTTTAATTCCATTCAAAAGCCTACCACCAACACCATATATCATTAACACCTGCCATAGAGCTTCCCTATTAATCCTATCATACCCCTGTTGCAAATCCATAAAACTTAAATACAATTTATTCTTCTTCCTTCTCATTTTCTCAATCATTTGTTTCAATGTAAAGATTTGATCCACACATCGTCTCCCACTTCTAAACGCACCTTGTTCTTCATCAATCAGTCCCTCAGTCACTCGACGCACTCTTTCAACCAAAATACCAGCATATATCTTCCCTACAACACTCAATAAACTGATTACCCTATGATTCCTATATTTACCCTAATCTCCCTTACCCTTATATAAGGATACTATTACTGCTCTCCTCCAATCCCTCGAGATTATACCCTCCACAAAAGCTTTGTTACACAACTTCCAAATGCACTCAATCACCATTTCTCCTCCGTTCATGATCATTTCACCTCTAATTTCATCTATATCTGAAGATATACCATTCTTCAACTTTCGCACTCTATCCATTACCTCCTCCTTAATCACGCTTCTTATTTTACTTTTAACCTCTTGCTTCACCTATTCATTCAACCACTCACTGCTAACATTCTTACTTCCTACTTTAGCATATTCACATAGTGAGACCCGTCTTTCCACACAGTATCATCCTTTCTTCGTTCAGATGTTTGATCACATCCAACTGCAATGCTCATTACACCGGTAATGTGTGGTACACTCTTTTTTCTATCATTTTGTCCACTTCATCTTATTTTGACATCGAGTCATGTCGATGTTAATATACAATGCAGATACAAAGTGTTTTTTGCAGAGGCAAAGTAGTTTACCTGCGTTGCTATGACGAATAGTTCAAGAATGAGCAGAGTTTAACCATGGTATTATACTTGTCTCTTAAAGAGTATATATATATATATATATATATATATATATATATATATATATATATATATATATATATATATATATATATCTTGTATATATATTTAAATGTATATATATATATATATATATATATATATATATATATATATATATATATATATATAAGGTAGTTTTATTTAAATATTGATATATAGGTTTATGGCTGTATATATATATGTTATATATAGTATATGAATATATTTAGTATATATAT
>JABUQX010036107.1:42500-47500 GCA_015478945.1 Trachelipus rathkii | reverse complement strand
ATATCGAACTTCCACAACAATCACATATCATATGGGCTGATGAGAACTCACATGCAATAGTTGAAAGCCGCCATCAACACCAGTTTCATTGAAGTATGCGTCGGAAATTGTTGGACGACCATTTGATAGGCCATTCTTTTTACCAGCGAGGCTACTGAGACTTTTATCGCCAATTTCTTGAACATGACTTGCCTATACTTATTGGAATACGTCCCATTAAATTAGGTATCCGAAAAATGTTATTTTCTTACACGACGGCGCTCCAGCTCATTTCAGTTTAGTTGCTCGTAACTATTTCAACACTGTATATCCACGCCGTTGGATAGGTCGAGGAGCGTACAGAACCTTGGCCTCCCGGGTTCTCCAGACTAAATCGCATTGGATTTTTTCTTGTAGGTCACCTGAAACATTTGGGTTTATTGCAAGCAACAGTTGAAAGTCCCGAAGAATAAGGGCTCGCATAATCGCATCTTGTGACACAATTCGGCACAACACATGGTATTTGAATGTGTCCGCCAATCAATGCGTCGCAGAATAGAGGCCTGTATTGCCGCTGGGGGTGCTCATTTTCAACATTTGTTATAACCTTAGTGCACCATTGCTTCGTACTATTTCTGTTGTATATTTTCTTCTGTGCAGTAATGTATGCATTCTTATAATTAAATAAATTGAATGAATTTGTTAATTACCTTTCCAAATTTAGTTTACTGTTTATTGTAACTTAATGTTTAAATAGGTTTCATCACCTTGTATCTTGGAAACGAGGCGTTTTTGGTGAAATGTTTATTGACACATATTATCTTATATTTATGTAAGAAATATCATACTGAATTTTTTCGCAATATTAACGATACACCCTGCATATTATTAATATAATATATATATATATTTATATATATATATTATATATATATATATATAAAAATATATATATATATATATATATATATATATATATATATATATATATATATATATATATATATATATATATATATTTAAAACTATAAAAAAAATTACATTATCTAAAATTTGTAAATTATATTTCAAGAAACATTGTAAACTAACAAAATCTTTAAAATTACCTAAAATTTATAGCAAAGAATATTTCAAGAAACATTTAAAACTAATAAAATCTTTAAAATTATCTAAAACTTATAACAAAGAATATTTCAAGAAACATGTAAAAGTAACAAAATCTTTAAAATGACCTAAAATTATAAGAAAGAATATTTCAAGAAACATATAAAAGTAACAAAATCTTTAAAATTACCTAAAATTTATGAGAAAGAATATTTCAAGAAACATTTAAAAGTAACAAAATCTTTAAAATGACCTAAAATTATAAAAAAGAATATTACAAGAAACATATAAAAGTAACAAAATCTTTAAAATTACCTAAAATTTATAAGAAAGAATATTTCAAGAAACATTTAAAAGTAACAAATCTTAAAAACTGTTTAAAATTTATGACAAAGAATATTGCAAGAAACATTTAAAACTAACAAAATCTCTCTAAAAAAAAAAAAATATTTAAAACTATTTTTTTTAATGAATTATTTTTGGTTCTGGCTTGATTTATAAATGCTAAAAAGTCTTATTGAAGGTACCCCAGTCCTTTATATTCTTTTAAATCTTTTAAAAATGCCTTGAGAGTTTAATCATATAAGAAAAGTATTAAGAGCTACTCCAAAGTTAATATATTCAAATTTTCTTTTGTAAATCAAATTACAATTATTATAACTAAGATTATTTATTCTTCATATTTATTTGTAAACTAATTTTATTATTTCCGCTCTTTATTCATTGCAGCCCGAATAAAATAAATACTTTGCTATTCTCGAGGCTAATGTTCTTTTAAAAATTTATTTGAAAAATGGTCTAAAATCTAAAACCTTAAGAATGCTTTACTCACACACCACACACACACACCACACACCACACACACACACACACACACACACACACCACACACACACACACACACACACACACACACACACACACAACACACACACACACACACACACGCGCCACGCACGCACGCCACGCACGCACGGCACGGCACGCACCAACGATGTGAAATGCGTTCAGCTCGACCGCACGCACGCACGCACGCACGCCACTCACACACACACACACACACACACAACACACACACCCCCCCCCCCACACACACACACACCACACACACCCCACACACACACCCAACACACACCAACCCCACACACACACACACACACACACACACACACACACACACACACCACACACACAACACACACGACCACACACACACACACACATCCACACACACACACACACACACACACCACAACACATATATATATATATATATATATAATATATATATAATATATATATATATATATATATATAATATATATATATATATATATATATATATAAATTAGTTGGGCGGTAGAGCACTCGCCCAACTAAGCGAAAGACCCAGGTTCGTCACTGGTCGGTTATGTGGTGTTGTGTTATTCTCTTCTTGGCTCCGCTTGCTACAGAACTTAAAAAATGGAGCACCACCCGTCTCCTAGGAATTAGGGCCTTTGTCCGTGAGGGTGGTGTTAACTTTAATATATATAATATATAATATATATATATATATTATATATATATATATATATATATATATATATATATATATATATATATATATATATATATATATATATATATATATGATAACTTCATTTTTATAAGAATTATTACTAGAGCTAGTAGTGTTTCATTTCTGTCTACGTTGAATCTTTCCAAATATTATCATTTTTTTGAATATAGTAATCATTATTGGTAATTTTTTAATTAAATTAATTAACGCTATGTAAAATCATTTAGTAAGATATTAAAAACATAATTTAATGATGATAATGTAAAATTAGAAAAATATCCATTTTATTTAAAAAAATGTAATGTTGACCCACCATCGTAACAGCGATCCATAAAACCAATCAAGCTTTAATACAATATATGATGTTATCAATTGAGCGAACTGAATTACTTTTCTTTTCTTTTTTCTTTTTTTTTTATTAATTAATTATTTTTAATTTTCCTTTTACATCATATCGTAAAAAAAAAATTAGTGTTCTCATATCAAAATTTTGTCAGTATTAATTAACATTGCAATATAGCTAATATTTCAGTTAGCCGCCTTTTCTTCACTTGGTCCATTTATATATATATATATATATATTATATTATTTATATATTTTTTTATTTATTTTTTTTTTTATATATATATATATATATATATATATATATATATATATATATATATATATATATATATATATATATATTATATATATATATATATATATATATATATATATATATATATATATATAATATCAAAGGCGACTCTTATACTCGTGCTGCTCGTGCTTAGCACGAGTTAACATTATAGAAACGATCGATCAAATTTCATAATGTTACGATAAAATTCTTTCTTTTTTTTTTTTTTTTTTTTTTGCAAAAAATTGTTTAAAAAAAAAAATTACATTAAATAAAATATAAAAAGTTAGTAAAATTGAAACAAAAAGTGTAAGAATCATCGCGATTAGATAATGCTATTTTTCAATCCATTAAAAAAGGTGACTGGCTTCCTGCTCCAAATCAAAATAGCGAAGATTGTATGCGAGAAGTTAGCCTATTAAATTGTTTATATTCTTTCCTTCATCAAATCTCTTAGTTACTTTTTGATGTTGCCACAGGCAGGCAAGAAAGTTACCATTCTCTTTCTTTATGTATAGATTAAGGTGAATAGATATATAATATAATATAATATATATATATATATATATTATATATATATATATATATAGTATATATATATATATAATATATATATATATATATATATATATGAAAAATTCTTACCTAACGGGCCATAGCACTATTTTTGAAACTCTCTAGGAAGTTTGCTTCCAAAGAAACCGGATATATATATATATATATATATAATATATATATATATATATATATATTTATATATATATTATATATATTGATATTATATATATATATATATTATATATATATATATATATATATATATATATACATACATACATACATACATACATAACATATATATATATTATATATATATATATATATATATATATATATATATATATATATATTATATATATATATATATAATATATCATATATATATATATATATATATATATATATATATATATATTCTAGGGAGGATGTAACAGAATAGGAAATCGCGATAATATATTATAATTTAAAAGTTCGGAACGATAATAAACACGAAATGATGCAATAGGGAATAAAACATTTAAATAATTAAAATAAATAATTATATAAATAATTATAATGCAATAATTGTAATAAATAGTTAAATAATCGGATATATATAGAACTAATTATATATTTTAATATATAATAAATAAAAATATGTAATATACTATATAATATAACAAAAAATATCAAAAAGTTGTAATAAATAAATATTTCAATTATTTTTCTGATAAATAAATAATCGGATTTCTGTGGTAATAATTATTAAGATAAAGAACAGTGATAAAGAGCAGAGATAAGGCAATGGATAAAAATAAACAGATTACAAAGACGACGAAAAGTATACAAAAAGACTGTCACCGACAAACTTATACAAAGATAAACAGTCAGATAGACAGTTAGCAGAAAAAAAATAAATTTAATAAAGAAAAAAATAATAATTAAAAAAAATTAATAAAACAAAAAAAAAACAGAAATAAAAAAGTATTCTGTCAGATAGACAGACATAAAAAAAATCCACAAAGGGGTTGATACAAAACAGTCAATAAAATACTTTAAAAGACAATTGAATAAGATAATATACGATTTTCAAACAGATACAGACAGGCACAGATATAGAGATAAAAATAGAAGTACAGAGAAGCCAACAGGAAAGCAAATGGGTAGAAATATGACACTCACAGACAGAGGTA
>JABUQX010036107.1:15000-17500 GCA_015478945.1 Trachelipus rathkii | reverse complement strand
AAAATTTAATTAGCTATATTATATTATATATATATATATATATATAAAGAAGAAGAATATATATATATATATATATATATATATACATATATATATATATACATATATATATATATATATATATATATATATATATATACATATATATATATATATATATATATATATATATATATATATATATATATATATATATATATATATATATATATATATATATGCATACACCCGTTTAAGTTCATGCTACAAGCCCTCCCATCATCTGTAATAAACACTAAAAATATTTATCGAAAGATTAAATATTTTTTTACATATTCGCCTACTAATTTGTACTCTAAAATAACTGTAATTTTTGTTTATTAAATTACATTTATATTACAATACTTTTCTCATAAAGATTGTGCTTCGGATTTAGTGAAATTTATCTTGTTTTTATTTATTATAAATATATGTTTAATATATACTACATTGAATAAAAGATGAGTTTAATATATATATATATATATATATATATATATATATATATATATATATATATATATATATATATATATATATATATATATATATATATATATATACAAGCAAACAAACAAAAGAAAACGAAACATACAAGAGGAACAAGCACAGACAAAAGTCAGACAGACTGGCAAACAGAAAAAACAGACAATCAAATAGACATATAAAACAAACAGATAAACAAACAAGAAGTCAAACAGACAGACGGACAGACAAACAGAAAAAACACACTATCAAACAGACAGATAAGACAAGCAGTCAAACAAAGCAGAAGTCAAACAGACAGACGGGCTGATAAACAGAAAAAACAGAAACCAAACAAACAGAGAAGACAAGCAGACAAACAAAGCAGAAGTCAAACAGAAAGACTGACAGATAAACAGAAAAAACAGATAATCAAACAGACAAACAAGACAAAAAGACATAAAAACAGAAGTCAAACAGAGAGACGGACTTACAAACAGAAGAAACAGAAACCAAACAGACAGAGAAGACAAGCAGACAAACAAAGCAGAAGTCAAACAGATAGAGGGACAGACAGAGAGACAGACAGCGAAGTCTCCTCCTGTTAACCTCGTCCTTCCACCAACCATGCAGTCAGTGAGGCTTTCGCCATAAAGCAATGACACACATTTTTTTTTTTTTCTTTTTTTTTTTTTTTTTTTTTTTTAATTTTGGTTTTTTGAAAAGCCTCAAAATCCTCTCTTCAATTTTTGATTTATTTTAAAAAATCAAAAAAAAAAATTCTAGAAATTTTTTACTTTTTTTTATTTTAAGAGAATAAAATATTTTCATTTTGAAATTTATGATTAATTCTTCAAAATATTTAAAGTAAAATTGACTTCATTTAAGAGAATCATATTAAAATTATTATATATTAATGTTTTATTTATATGTAAAGTTCAATATACTAACTCAGAAGCCAACTACTCCTTATATAGTATACTATCTTATATATATATTTTATATACTATATATATACTATAATATATATATATATATATATATATATATATAGTAGTATATACCGCAATTGTAATATACTATATTATATATATATATATTTATTATATATATATATATATATAATATACTATATATATTTTATATATTATATATTTATATAAGATATATATATATCATATATTCACTTTTCAGTGCCTAACTAATATATATATATATATATATAATATATATAATTATATAATAATATATATAATATAATATAGTGATATTAATATATATATATAATACGTACTATTATATATTATATATATATATACTATTATATCACTTATATATATATGTGTGTGTGTGTATGTGTTGTTGCGGATTGTGTGTGTGGCGCGTGAGATGCATGTGTGCTTTGATGCGTTTTGTGGGGCTGATAGGTATCTGTGTGGCTGGTATTTTCCAGCGTGCAGCAGCGCAACAGAGTAAAGAGGTATACTTGGCAATATTTGTGATTGTTGGGGTATTTGTGAGAGTTATTTTTATATGATATACCTAAAGCTTTAAGCAGGCGCGACCCAGCACAAAGTGTATAACTCCATGTACACCCTTTCACCATTCCCAACTAAAGAGAAAAGAGTGGGCTGTAATTACCACACCACACACACCACCACACACACACCACCACACACACATATACTATATATAGTATATATATATTATATATATATATATATATAATATATTATATATCATTTATTATATATATATATATAATATATGATACTATATATATAAATATATATATATATAGTATAATATTATATATATATAATATATATTATAATATATATATATATATATATAATTATATATATATTATATAGTATCATATATATATATATAATATACTATACATGTATAATATATCATGTATATATAATATATTATATATATTAATATAATATATATTCCTATTTGTTTCATATTATTATATAATATATATATTATATATCATATATATATTATA
>JABUQX010036107.1:0-12500 GCA_015478945.1 Trachelipus rathkii | reverse complement strand
GTGATTATCATTATCATTATCATTATTCATTATAGTATCTCAATTTCTCCAATTTGGTTTCTCGTTATTCAAGTTAAATTCTATGATTAATTATATTATTTTATATATCTTCGTCTACGTTGTTTCTAAGTACATAATGACATTTTTTATATCAACGTAATTCAAGCTCATAAAATAATATAAATTAAATAATATAATAAATTAAATAATGACCATTAATTCTAACCTCTTAATAATAAACCTTTGCTCAGTAAGTATTTATATAAATAAACCTATAATATTATTATAAAACAGATACCGATAAATAAGGATATTACTCAAGCTCATATTATATATCTATTATTCAGATGGTCGTTGTATCATTAATTTTATTATTCCTTTCATTCTTTTTCTTCTCTTCTCAATATGTGTATAAAATCAAATATTCTTTATAATATCATTATCATTATCGATTATCATTACATATCATTATCATACTTTCATCTTAATATAATTATATTATAATTATAATTATAATGGTGATAATAAACACTTATTGATTATTTTATACATGTAAATTATAATAATTATTTTACTATTTAACCGGATAGTTATAATTCGGTTCATATGTTTCTTTTATAAAGGATATAATAATATAGAGACTCTGTCATAATTATAAATTATATTATAATTCTCTATAATTCACTCTCTCATCAAGATATAATTATTCAGAAAAATTTTACTCTCACATTTACTAATATATTCTCTGAATCACAACTCTCTTACATAGTGATCCATTTAATACACTTATCATCATCATTATCATTATTCTTCGTTATCTATGTTTCATTATTGTATCATTGTAATCTTATTATTCATTGCTCATTATCCAATTTGATTTCAGTTTTACCTGTCCATATTTTTTTATGTGTTTGATATCTACTTGGTTCTAGTTATCTTTATGTTACTGTATTTATAATTTAATTTATTATTATAATTTATATAGTCAATATAATTTTAGTGGGCTTGCAAGTCGTTCAGTTATCCTTAATAGAGAGTACGGTTATACTTATTATTTATTATTTGAGCCTAATATAAAATAGTTATAATTATTTCGATTATATTTATATAGAAAATAGGATTTTGTGCTTCATGACTATTTCATTATCATTATCTTTTACTCATTGATAATGCTAATAATTATAATTTATAATGTTATTATAAATAGAACTAGTACAAAATAAATGTTATATATTAGTATTCATCTTACATTATAGACTTCATCATCAGATTGGTACACCTATAATACGATAATAACTATACCATGAACTATATTATTTATTATAATTTATAAATATAAATACTTTTTTATTAAATATAAAGTATATAATTAATAATTACTTGCAATTTAGAGTGCCATTTATCATTATACTAATAGTCTTTCTATCATGTATATCATATCATTTAATGATATAATCGCGATTACATTTAAAATTTGTTTATTGGTCCTATTCGTGATTTATATATATTATTTTTATATAATATTATAATTAAAATATATAATTTTTTCAAATTTTTGTTAAACTCCATTTTATCATTCATCATTATACTCTATTTATATATTTTATCTATGATCGAATCTACCAAAAAACACTTCTCTCATGCTTCTTATTTATACATTATCAAGTTATCAATACTCATGTTAAATCTACAAACTACTAGTACTAACAGGAAATGGATCACAATTTTACATCAAATGGTATAAATTTATCATGCTGGCTACCCCTCAATTCTACTTACACTTAATAACATTCTATAGTTAGATGTATTTATTTAATTAATTGCATTCTAAGCTCTCACAATTGCATTATCCGATCTTATTTTTGAAAATTATTGTATATCATTTTCTATATACCATTATATACATTAATTCATATATAATCACTATTTAATCCATATTTCATCAATTTTTATATTATATCTTTTATTATAAATAGACATAATTATAAATTTGAATGTTATAACTCTTTGATTGGTTTGCTAAATCTAGTGCATTTGCCTACTCTTATCGTATTCGATTTTTATGTCTATTATCATTATATGATATTTATCCTAGAGTCTACTCAGAATTTAATTATAATGTGTTGTTTATGTTATTATGAATACCTGATATAAAGTTATTAATAGGTTTCGAAGTCTCATGAGTAACTCCTATATTATAATTTGATTACTCATCATTTGTATAATCTCTCATCTTGTCCTTTGTCTATAATTATCATATTGTCCTTGTCCTTGTATTATCCTATAATTTAATATTATAATTATAATGTGTATGTTATTTATATATTAATCAATATCATATAATATCTCCTTACTTTTCATTCAATTATTCGCGCATTATCCCTCAGTTAGGTCGGATTATCATTATCTATTTTCTTATCTTTTCTAAGCTTTCAAGTGGTCTGAATTCTAACAACTTGGTGCATAAATTTATATCAATTTTATTGTTTTAATTATGTAATGTGCATTTCACTTATTAAAATTGTATCATTTTCCTAGCATTTAATCTGACTTATATTGCATTCTTTGATACGATTCTTTGTATTTCTGCGCCAATGTTTTATTATTCATTTATCCTGAATTATCATGATCATATAATAATAATATCTAATTGTAATCAATAACTACGTATCATGTGATCATATTATTCATACGTATCTCTACATAATTTAATAATAATGAAGGATCATTAGTAGTATGACTATTATTAAGTTTATTTATTAATTAATTATTATATTATTATTCATTACTTAATTAGAAATTATTATTATTTATTATTTATTTCCTTTTTCCCTCTTTTCTTTCATTTATTTGCTTTTTATGTTAAGTCGTAGTCGCGAATGTTGGTTCGAGAGTAGTGAGCTCTCATCTGTAAACAAAGTAAGTAGTTTAATAATAATAATAGAAGATGTGGTAGTATCAGCAATTGGATATTAGCAAAAACGTTTCATTACCTTTTTTTTTAAGAATTATTCTCAATATTAATATGTATTTACTTGTTTTTTTTTATATTTTTCTTACAAATATTTCTCATAAAATATATTTGCCGTCAGATTTAGATATTATATTATTATTAATTTATTATATTTTATTATTATTTAGTGTATTAAAGTTAGTGCCAAATGTCTTATTTTTTGTTATTACATAGTGAGTGGAGATTCATTAGCTTTTTATATTACCACAAAAAAAAAGTCAACTGTATCTTTTTTATTAATATTTTCTATATTTATTTTATTATTTATTTAGTATTATGATTAGACATATTTAAGTAAGTATGTTTAGTTCATATGTAGTTATTGATTTCAAGTAACATAGTTTTGTTCATATCTATTGATTATTATTACATTATTAATTTCTTACAAATTAATGTATTTTTTTCATTTATTTATTCTTTCAAGAACATTATAATATTATTATTATTATTTTACATCATCATTTATTATTATTATTATTATTATTTATTATATTTGATTATCAGGAATCATATTAAATTTATTTATATTATTAATTATTTATTAATGTAATTATTTAATTTTTATCTATATATTTTATTAAATATTATTAATATTTATATTATTATTATTTATTTACCTTATTTATTTAGTCTCTCAATGTCGTCACTCCAAAAATCTATAATCTTGTGGGAGTTTCTTCTGTTCGATGCAAAGGAGTTTATCATATCATTTAGGTGGAGATATATGCAAATTACTTTGATTGACGTACTTTGAATTTTTCAGGGCTCATAGCGTTCATTGTATTCTGCTTATTTACGAAGCCATTCAGTTGAAATGGAATTTATGGCCCAATGGAAATGATTACTATTCAGTTGCCTTAATTACTTTTATTTTCTTATATTTAAATTTTATCTATTGTATTTACGTTAGATTTTATCATGTGCAGATTTTTTTTGAATTACATTACACTGAATTTTATTCTTTGTTCCTTCCTGAATGTATTCGTAATATATTTATATTAATACTATAGTTATAACTTTATAAGGTATTGTAACAAAAATTAGGAGGTTGTACATATAATTGTGTATATATAGTGTATATTAAATTTATAATATATATTTTTAATTTTATAGTAAAATACAACATTATATATTATATATATATATTAATAATAATTATTAATCTCTCAAATATATATATTATATATATATTATATATATAAATGTTTTAGGCTTATATATATTAATATGTTGGTTTTATTACTAAACTGATATATATATAATATTGCAATATATTTGAAACAATTTTAATATAAAACTAATTAATATTTGTTTGCAATAAACAACAATATAATATTGTATAATATATATCTTATAAAGGTTGTATTTTATTATTTATAATGATTTAGAAAATTAGATAAGGACGAAGAAATAGAGAGACAGATACAGATCAGGATCTCACATTGGTGGATAAAAGATAAAATTGGTTTCAATAATTAAATTGAATTTCAAAAGATTTCACGCAAAAAAAAAAAGGAAGTTCTAATAATCAATATAAATAAAATCTCCCAAACAATGTACAATGCAATGAATAAATAATAATAATAATATGATATAATTAATTATAATAAATTAGATAGTATTGCTTAATAATTTAGTAATGAGAGAATAATATCAAAAGATATTATTCGTTTATAATTTAATATTATAATTAATAATAAATGAGAGAATAATATCAAATAGATATTAAACGTTTTTGAAATAAATGTCATGAACAAGAAAAATAACTCAAAACTCGATGAAATAAATCGTAATGAACAAATTCTGAAACAAAATAATTTAAACAAACATAATAATTAATCTTTAGTAAAAATATATTTAATAGATAACATTCAAGACTTCGTGAATTAACTTGCAGAAGGGAAATTGTGCTCGTAATAGTTAAATAAAATACAATTTTTGTGAATAATAAAATAACTTAGTGCTGATGTACAACCCTCTCTGCTAGCCAACGTTCCTCTAGGTCTGTATTATATATCTATTCAAAACCTATATTTTGTATCAGCCTACACAAGTTAATCAAACTTAGTAATTTGAAATAACATACCTAGTAATTATGATAATTAATATAAATTAACAGAGTTGGTGAATTAAAATATATAACTTCGCATATATAATACGTTGGTTGAGTATTTACGCTATAATCTTGTTGAGTAAGTTCGCAGAGTTGTTTACATCAAATCTATTTACACACGACTAACACGGCAGGCACCCACACGCACACACACACACACCACACACATATATATATATATATATACCTATATATATATATTATATATATATTATTAAGATGTTGTTCAAGTGGGTTTTTTTTTTAAATAATATCATATATATTTTTTAAAATGATGTATTAATCCTATAACATTAATTGGATATTGAATAAAGTGTATCACCGACTAAGTTTGAGTGATATACTTATATATATCTTCTTTTATATATAATTTATTATTATGTATATAGGTATAAGTTAAGATATATAATCAGCAGTTTCTATTAGCTACTATTATTTCTATTGATAATTGATAATACTCCCTTTTATCGTATAGCTTCTTTTCTTATTCTCTCTCTCGGTAAATTTCTTTTGTGATGATCGATAATTCGGGATAGTTGTACTATATATATAGTGCCTATTCACTTGAATATTTTTGATATATATCTTTTCTTTTGAAATGAAAGGTATATATATAATATATATATATATCTTATATATATATTAGTATGTGATACGTTTCTTGTATAATTTTGTATAAGTTTTTAGTATATATTATATAAATATAAGTATAGGGGAGTTTATATGAATATATTAGAGAGTTAATCATTGTATTATGAGTTCTCTATATTTCTTTCATTGATTTATGTATCTGATATATACTTAGATTATATCATATAACTGATGAATCGGGCTAATTTATATATTATACAATATATATTCCTCTCGAAATATAAATGTTAATTTTCCTATTACGTAACAAATTTTATTTACATTAAAGCTTAAGTAGTAAACTATATAATATTTAATAAATTTTTCAATATAATTTCCTAAAAAATAACAAAAATAAGGTACTAAATATTGGTAGGCTAGCTAATATATATATATATATATATATATAATATATAATATATATATATAATATATATATATATTATATATATATATTAATAATATATATATAGATATAGTATATATATATTGTTAATCTTACATTATACAGAATAGCACACCACACGCATACTTTTCAATTTATATATATATTAATATATATATATATATATATATATATATATATATTATATTATATATATATATATATATTATATATATATATATATATATATTAAGTATATATATATATATTAATTATATATTATATATATATATAATATACTATATATATAATACTCTATACGGTATATATAATATTATATATATTATATATATTAAATATAATATAATATATATATATATATATATTATATATATATATATATATATATATATATTATATACCGGTATAAATATATATTATATATAATATATTAATATTAATATATATATTATTAATATATATTATATATATATAATATTATAAATATATATTATATTATATATAATATATATATATTATTAATATATGTATATCTATATTAATCTATATATATAATATATATATATATCTGTGAGAAATAAAGATACAAAAACCCCCACACATATACTCATATAATATGAATTAATTATATATATATATATTATATTATATATTATATTATATATATATTATATTATATATATAATATTATAATTATATATTTATTATTAATATATATATAATAATATATATATTAATTATATATATATTAATACTAAAATAAATTTATTATATTAATATATATATATAGAATAATTATATATATATAATATATATATATTATATATTCATATATAAAATAATTTTCTTAATTTCTTTTAGTCTTATTCAGTTTATCATTAAAAGTTCAGATAGGTTGACCCAGCCGTGGCTGCTTATCAGAGTAGCCTTTTTTTTTTTATAAATACATACACATATATATTTATATATATATATACTAACATATTCAATCTCTCTCTCAGTTACGCTGCCTCATGCCTGAAGCAAAAGCCCGATTAATGAACATGATTGCGGCTATTTATTACGCTAGACAATATAAAGGGATGTGATGCTCTTAATGCCAATAAACTCGTGATTTGGTTAAATGCGAGAAAAAAGCATATAACAAATTTAATATGCAGTTAATTGTTGTATTGATTTCGCACTTTTATGTAATGCAGTATATAATCGTATTGCAACGCTATTCAACTCACAGGCAATATATATAAATAAAGTATATTAATATATAGTATATGTATATATTATAATTAATATAGATATTAATATTATATATTATAAATTTATATTAATATATATATATTATAATATATTAATTTAATATATATATTATAATATTATTAATATTAATATTAATTTATTTATGTTTATACTTCTATATAATATATCTTAATTTATATTATATAGATTTTTTTAGCCATATAAAACTAAATTATTAATATTATATATATTATATATATATAATTATATATATATATATTATTATGTTATATATATATTAATCTCTCATAAGTTTAGCCGATACTCGTGATAGTGTGAATATACCTATGAAAATATTAGTAATAAATACTATGGTGGTATATAGGCACTTTCAAAACAAAAATTAAATTTATAAATAAATTAATGTTATATAATAATTATAAAGTAATATATATCTATATATTATAGTATATATATATTCTGAATTCAGATAAAATATATACACTCCATTAATGTAAAGTTATTAATAATCTCGTAGTGGCCACTTCTTGTGAGCGGTGGTTATGATAGGTTACATAGTATTACAATTATGAACTCATAATAATATATATATTATAATATATATTATATATATTATTAATATATATATTAATATATATTAATATATATATATATGAAATGGTATGACGTGATATATAATAATTTACAAATGTGATATATATGTAATTATATATATGGACTCAACCAACATTATATAGTATCATTATGTAACAATAAATGTATAAATGATATCTCAATTTCCTTACTTTACATTTTCATTGTTTTTTATCTTATTGCTTTAATTTTTAATAATATTTTTTACGTTCATACTTTGTGACTTTTGTAATATTTATAAATGTAATGTTGATATATATATAAAATCCCTTATTATAATTATATTAAAAAAGTTCTGTTTCTATGGAAAGTTATATAAGTAGATGCTCGCAAAATTGTGGATGCTCGAGTGTGCTGGTCCCTAGTATAGCTCTCATCGGTGGTCTTCGGTTGTGAGGGATGTCTTATTATACGATTTAGGTAGATATTGTACAGACTACTTCGTTTCTTTATTTCAATAAACTTGTTAAATGCCAGGTTCTGGTTATGCAATTTAGCCATTGTGAAATATGCAGAGCTTAATCGACTTTTAAAAAGTCATTAAATGATATTTTTCAAGATATGAGAAAACCCATTCACTGTATCAAGTGAAATCGAATGTCATAACTTAACCGAAGTTTTTAAAATAGTGGATATTTGAATATCCCCTTGCTTTAAAAGACGAAAGTGTGAGTTAAATAATATCATATTGATCAAGGAGACAAAATATAGGTTCATTAAGATAATCGAAACGGAAAGGGTTAATTGTATAAATGTCATTAATCCGTAAAACAATTAGATTCTTGGATCAAAAGATTTAACCATTTATTTAGGAAAAAGGTGACATGTACCACAGTGAAGCCATTAAAGAATCTAAGTCGCTTGCTTCAAAGATAGGTAACTTGGATAATTGGGGGAAAGGCTGAGGAGAATGAAGATTGATTGGGATTATCTCACTTATGAAACAAAAAGCATGTGTAATAAGTAGATACACTATTTATAAATGGGTATATCTAGAATAAATTTATTATGAGAAAATTATCTTAGCCCTCACTATATATTACTGGTTGGAACTGAATGTTATTATATCAATTAATTATATTTTCTAATTATATTATTTAATTAATAAAGTAGTTTTCTATCTACATTCATTAATATGATATTGTATATCTTATGACTAAATTAACTTGAATATAATATTTCTTCATTCTAACCTCTACTATTACTCTCTCTCTCTCTCTTACTCATTCACTCTATCTTCTCATCTCTTATATACTATCTTATATATATATATTAATATATATATATATAATATTATAATTATTGGTCAATATTATATGGCTATTAATGTATAGTGACAGTATAAGTAAAGGTGGCAATGGACCTGGTTCTGATCAACTTGTCCGTAGTATTTCATCTAGGTAGCTATTATATAAGCAATTATATCACTTATTAAGTAATATTTCTAATCTAGAAAAAGGTATCATTGCCCTTTGAGTTTGTAGTTATATATTAATATAAATTAAAAAAATAATTATATTAATTATATATATATATATTATATAAAAAAAAAAATATAAAAAAAATAAAATAAAAAAATTAAAATATAATAAGTGAACTTATAAATATTAGATTATAATATAGAAGAGTATTATACGTCTACTCATGTTAGAGGATATTAAGTTAAATCAGTGGTTTGATTGATGATTTTAGATTTAAATTAGAAAAAAAAAATAGTGTTCTTTATTTGAATTTTGCAGATTCACATATTGTGAATTACGATATTGCGAGCAAAGCATGCAACGATCTAGTTAATAGAAGAGAGAATAGATTAGAGAGTGAAGATAGAAGTGTGGTTGCCAAATTTTGGGAGAGGAATGTCAGTATTTTTTGACTGTTTACACGAGTTGTTTGATCGGAAGATCGAGAGAGTGAGGGCCCTTGTTGGAAAAAAAATTCCTCCAAATAGGACGAAGACCAAAAAATAGGATAGCGGTTCCTTCGTATTTACGTCGGAATGATGTGTATGCGAGAGACCCTCGGTGACAGACAGCGAGAGAGAGAGAGTGGAGAGAGGACAGAAGGAGACTGAGACAGAGAACAGAGACAGAGAGAGACAGAGCCAGAGAGACAGAGAGACAGAGAGACGAGGAGACAGTGATGATTTAAAGAAAGACGACTCAGAGATGACAGTAGAGGGATCAGAGAAGTAGAATAAGTTAGAACGAGCTCGAGTCTAACGTTGAACAGAACAGAACACCAGGACAGACAGTAACAGAGGCGACAGACCAGACACAAACATGAACAGACACCGCACAGAGCAGAAGACAGACAGAAGACAGACGGCCAGCGGACAGACAGAACAGACAGACAAAGATATTTGAGGCCTGACGCACATATAGCGACGTGATATCGCTTTAGAAATAATAATGGTAGTTTACGAGAAGAGAGGAGAAATAAATGAATTTTAATGTAGAGATATACAGATGAATAAAATTTTAAAGAGAGTCGAAATTTTAGAAAAATTAATTGAATGTTATTATATGTTAGACATTATATTATAAATTATAAAAATACATATAGTATTTTATTTTTTTGTACATAACAAAATGAAGTATAAATAAATATTAGTAAATGTTAGAAGAAGACATAAGTAGGCCCACGAGACAATTATATACTAAATATGTAAACTAATAGAATACCTTTTAGAACTTAATCTATTTATTTCATTTTTTGAGATCTATATATATATATACTATGTAATGAGGTCCTATATATTTATATATATTAGTGATAATACCTTATACGAAATATTATACCTCATTATATATATATAGAATTATTATAGACTTCCTTCTGTTAAAAATATCGTACAAATGCCCTGAATATTAATATAGGTATTATATTTATTATATATTATATATATTAAGTATATATATTATATATATATTTATATATTATATATATTTTTAGAATATATGTGGATATACCCAAGACGTCGGAGAGATGAGTGGGGATTGAGAATGGGCGTAGGGTGAGAGATTGAGATCTGACTTCGGTGAGCGACGGGTGCCCGTAGGTACGTGAATGTACCTAGAGGATTTTCCCCTCTTGAATATGGCTTGCCCTGGGTGATAGAATGTTAACTTTTTCTATTGTGATGATTAGGAGTATAGGTATATATTGTATTATGAATATATATATAGATATATATATATATATATAGATGATTTAAATATATATGATATTATATGATATAATATGATATAATATATGAGATATATATATACTGTAGTATTAGATATATATATATTATACTATATATATAGATGGAGATAAATTATAATATAATAAGAAAAGTGTATATACTATATATACTATATATATTATTTATATATGGTATTATATATTATAGAGATTATATATAAAGTGAATAGATAGAAGATATATTATATGGAGTATTGTTGTAGATAACATAGAGAGTGATATATATACATTATGAAGAGAAGATAATAAGATATAGAATAGAGTATACTAGGATATTAGATTATATATATAGATATAAGATAATTGTAGAGATAGATATATAGATATGAATATAGAACTATATAGTAACTATATATATATATGAATATTATAATATATAATAATATGAGGAGAGAGAGAGAGATAGATGAGTGATATGAACGAGTATAAATAACGACTCCTAAGCATTTATATATTAGTGAAATGTTTTTTGTTTTTAAAGAAGTCGTGTTTTCTTATTTATTTATTTTTGTTTTTTTGCAAAAAGAATAAAATAATAGAAAAAAAGAAAACCACAAAAAAAAAACTTATATAAAAGAAATAAAAAGTTTTATTCTTGGTCTGAAATTTATGTGGATACCAAACGAATCATAAGATAAAATAGACCACAATTCAATTCCAAATTCTGCACTACAATAAATCGAAAATACATAATGAGTATCAGATATCAGTAAAAAACATAACTTATTCTCATTTCACATTTTGAAAAAAAAAAAAACATTTTGAAATTAAAGTTTTTCTCATTAGTATAACGAAAACCATATCACTAGAAAACAAAATCTACATTAACAATTCAAATTATAAAACTAAATTAGAAAAAAAACAATAAAAACTGATTTTTGCATCAATATATATATATATATATATATATATATATATAAACATATCTCTGAAACAATATGTGATAGGATATATACATATATATATTAATATATATATATATAAATATATATATTTAGTTATAGTTATATATATTATATTATATTATATAATATCATATTATTATTATTAGTTTATATAAAGTTTATGTGTAGTTTATGTAAAGTTTTATATATAGTTTTAATTTTAGAACGTTTTTTTGGACTTTTCAGTAAATTTCATTCCTAATGTTCATTGTTAAAGTTAATATATAAAGTTTAATTATGTATAAGTTTGTATATATA
>JABUQX010036106.1:30000-44140 GCA_015478945.1 Trachelipus rathkii | reverse complement strand
TAGATAACTATAATGAATATGATATCACAAAACGAGCATGACTCGTCATAGCAATGCATCAGATAACAACACATTCATACATTAATTAATAATATAATTAATTATAAATCATTAAAAAATGAACTTTTGATAAAATACATAATAAAATTATAATAATATTAGTAATGCATATATATAAATAATATATAATGAATAATGTATATAATGAATAAATATTAAATTAATATGAATGATGTAATAATACTAAAACAACAACAAAAATTTTAATATATTGCAAGTTGCAATTGTTGGTATTTTTTAATATTGTAATAGTATATATAGATTCAATATATATATATACTATATATAGTATAATATATACTACTACATAAGATAATATAGTTATCTATCAGCTACCGTATATATTATTTATATAATTATCTATATGAATATTTATAATAACATCATATCATAATATCTGTAAGCATATGACACAAAACAGCGATTGCAGCGACAGGTATTTATAACGACAACGGGCACGTAAGCTCCGTAGAAGATATTTTTAAAATTTTAAATAGGGTTAAATGTTAATATTAGAATTTTTAAACTTTATTTTCTTCTATATTTCATAAAAAAATACATGTTCATAATATAAACCAAATTATATATATACTTTATGATTAAGTATTATTAATAATAATATATATATTAATAATCTAACATATTAAATATATATATAAGTATATACTATATATATATAACAATATTATACCTTAATATATTAATATCGTATATGGAAGGTTTGCTAATGAAGTCTGATCTCGTAATCGAAAACCGTCTCTTTATCTTAATACTCCTCAAATGTATGAGAACCCATAAAAATATTAAAAAGATGTTTCTAGGAGTATGATTGATCCCTGAACATAGCTTCAAATAACAATTATAATCAGCTCATATTTTATCATACAAATTCTACATTAGCGTACGTACTAGATAATTACCTACTAGAAAATAAATAAATACTTTATATAGTGAAGTTTAATATAATATACTATTAATATATATATCTATTAAATATCACCATAATGATTATTAAGTTGATTAAATCTGAATATTAAATATCTATAGTACTCAGTAATAATATACTTACTAAATATCATACTACATTATATATAACATATCTTATATAAAATATAATCCCTTCTCGATCCGTCATCCACATAAAGAATCAATAACCTGTCATCTCAGTCAACTAACATGATCATCTCAATTCACATCGAATAAATAATACTATAAATAATAATAATATAATAATAATCATAAATAATGAAATAATTTAATTGGTCATGACTAATAAATAATAATAATCATATAGTAATAATCATACAAACTACAACATAACATCACATAATAAATATGTCAGTACCTTCATTAATCGATACAATAATCCAACCAATAATTAAATAATTAATATACATTAGGCCTTGGTACCTACACTAATTAATATCAATAGATTAATACTAATAATAAGTCAATGAATCCTGAAATAATATATAATTAATATAATAATATGATAGATATTCTATATAATCCAAGACATTTAACGGTCCATCACATCATGCATATTATCTTTATCTCTAAGGAATAACAGTTAACTAGCTAATAATAGATAATCTAAGTAATACTAATACGTATGTATCTCACGATATATCTGAATTATTACATAATCATCTCAATAATCTATCACAATAATAATAATCTAATAATAATAATAATAATAATAATTAACTTCTATTATTATTATCTATCATAATAATTTATCTTACATATATATTTAATAATAATAATTCTCTATTGAGTATCCTAATAATAAATAGATAATAATCTTAATTAATACTCTTCACTTACCTGCATGCTACCTTAATTCTCAACTTCTTACTTACTAAACTTACTTCAGACTCACTACTTACTACGAATAGTAATTCAATATAATATTTAAGCTAATTCATTAGATAAATTTAATTATAGCATCTAATAAATATCATAAAATAAATTATAATCAAATAATTATATAAATTCATATAATAATAAATATTTTAGAACCTAATTAATCTAAAAATAATAATAATAAATAATAATCAATAATAAATAATAATAATAAAGATAATACATAGTCTAAGATATTAATAATATTAATAATAATAATATACATATATAATTTTTCATCAATAATTACTTTACAAACTTACATAATTCATGATAAATAATAATCTAACTAATAATAATTAATTTAAACTGATACATAATTAATTATATAATATCAATATATAATAATAACTTTTAAAACTTGAATTAATATATCAAAAAACTAATTAATATAACAATCACTGAAAATACAACAATAAAACATCAAAGAATAACTCCAATCTTAGTCAACACAGCAAAACATATCACATCTTTATTCTCCATACGTAATCAGAAGGAGAACTAATCAAGTAAGAAACAACATAAATATTCATACTTCAGATCATTTAGTTTATTCAAGGCTCCGTACTTCTTCATAGGGCGACCCCCCCCACGATTAACCTCGTAGAAAGTATAAAATACAAATTTTTGCCTTTACATGAACAATAAATAAATGTAAAATCGGAGCAATGCGATGGATTTTCAAAATAACCCTTGTTTATGTATCTGGCTAAAGCATTGCCCACGTCCTATGGCGAGCTTCAAAGTGTATAATAAGAACTGAAGAAAGTCAACTTTAAGATCTATTTGTCCTTCAGAAGGCTAAAGTCCCGCCTACTAAGCTCTCTAATCAATTGAATTGGCGGGCTGATTCTCATGCCGTTGTTTAGAAGGAAAAATATACGATAATTAGTCACCTGTTTAGCGAATATGTGGATATATAGTGTATTAAAGTCTTCATATATAATTATCGAATAGTCTGATGACTCTCATACTAATGGTGATAATTGATACATATTCATAAGCATTGTCCAATAACAACCTATCCAATGATAGAGCACCATTATGCTCTAATGGACATAAGTTATATTCTCAGTATTCTGCTATAAGATTTATAAATCGTCTCTGATCTTACATATTCTTGACATTAAGCTGGTACCTTATACATATATCAATGCTGGGACTATATCCACGATACACAAGAGACGTTAGATTACAAGCAAATGAAAAAAAATAAAGAGGGTAAATTAATGATAAAAATAAATAGGAGTGAGAGAGAGTGAGGGGGACGAAATAAGAATTTAAACAGTAAATCATAAATTAACAATTTTTAATAGGTATCCAACTAAATAAAAAATGAAATTTTTGTGTATCGATATTTAACATGATTAGTATATGAGTCATAATAATATTATATTACGTATATAATCTTATATATATATTCATATAACTATATATATTAAATATTATATATATTATTAAATTAAATACATATATATATATTATATATATATATCTAATATAATATATATCTATTACTATATATAAAAATATCATATATCTGCGCTATATATATAATACTACACTAATATAACGTATATAAATTAATAATCATTATATAAATGATATTATATTAATTTCTGTATTGATAAATGTGTGTGTATAGTAGTTAATTATAATTGATTATAGAAGTCTAAGTGAGGTTTAGGAGTTTTTTTCTTCACTTACAGAACCGGACTATGATATAGAATGTTCGAACCTTTTTAGTATTCCCGCAAGGGTATTTCGAGAGTTCGAGTCTCGTGATGCCGGTTTTTCACCTAAAACGGGACTAACCACAATTTCTTTTAGCTAAAAAAATAATAAGAATAATTATTATTTAATTTAATAAATTAATTTAATATTATAAATATAAATATTAATTACACAATATTCTTAATATCACAACAAACTTTCATTGAATGAACTGTTGTTTACTATTCTTATTACTATGCATACTATCTTTCTTACAAAATATGCTAAGTACGTATATCCCCCCTATTCATGACAGTCGAATAAGCTAACCCTAGCCATCTAACTGAGGCTGTAGAGTAGGAATAAATTATTATCGAATTATCTGACTAGACTCGAGCAAAGAGTAAGTTTCACAATAAGTTAAATAATTTGAGCAATATTTATACTTTTATTAGGGGCAAATCGTACTACACCTCACTTTACCTCACTGACTATAGTAGCTTTATATGGTGTGTACTCTACTTGACCCAAAGATCATAGTTAAATGATGTAATTCAAGTGAATATTATTAATATAATTATCAATATAATATTAATATATATTATACCGATAACATAATTTCATCATAACATCACAGTCTAGAGGATAATTTCTAAAACTAAAATTAATTATTATTCATAAATACTTTCATATATTAATTGTTTATAAGTGATTAAATTTATTTTATCTAATATTTATTTATTATCGCTCATTTCAGTTATTTATTAGAGATTGCAATGATGCTTATGTAGATTTAATTATTATTTATTTATTTATAATAGTTATTATTATGATATATTATTTCATTATTCTAATTATTTAATTATAAGTAATCAATTTATTGATCTATTATTAATTTATTGTTTAATTTATTAATTTATATTTTATTATGATTCTATTAGAATTCTATATACTATATATATTATTTATTATTATTATAACCAATATGTGCATTATTATTATTATTAATGAATTAATATTTAATTATTATTTATCTAATTATTATTTATTATCCATTATTTATTATTATTGATTATTATTAATTATCTACTTATTATTATTAATTATGTATTATTATTATTGCAGTAATGATATTTGTAATCACCGTTTGAACATAACAATGTTATTATTTATTCATATTAGAAATCTTCTGTTCAGTTTTAATTTTAAATTACAGTAATTTTGTGATTTTGAAACTTCTGAGAGATTTAAATATTCTTATATATACTATATATATATATGATATCGTGTGTGTGTGTGTGTAATATATATATATTTATATATATATATATATATATATATATTATACTATATATATATATATTATATATATATATATATATATATGAATTATATATATTATATATATATATTATAATATAATATATATATATATATATAATATAAATATATATATCATATATATATATATATATATTATATATATAATATATATATAGTACGTATATATAGTATAGTATCTCTTATATATATTACAAGGTAGAACGGTGTGGTGTGCTGTGTGTGATGTGTGTGTGTGCGATCGAAGGTATGCTTTAGGCCTGAAGATGTGTTGCAGAAAAGACCATGACGTCCTTTTAAGCTAGTTCACTTAAAGAGTTTAGCCTTTCACAGACCCATCAAAATTCCTTTTGATATCAATATATATATAATCATATATAATATAATAAGTATATATATATATACCATAAGTATAATAATATATATATATATATATATATACTATATATATATATATTATCATACGATATATATAGTATATATGTATATATATCAGGGCAGGGCGAGCTCCTACACTCGTGCTATCGTCCTCTAAGCACGCAGTTTTGATTATTATTGATGGAAACGAACAATGCTTCCTTCAAATTCTCGTAAAGTTTATGAGATAGAATAATTATCCTTCTTGTTTTTGTGAAAATAGGTCATGCCTGAAATAATCACTTGCACGTACCTTTGTAAATGAAATATTATGCACACCCTACCTTCAATCAGACCAAGTGGTAAGAATTAATTGCCATTGAAAATGATGCTCATTTTTTTAAGTCAAATTAAAAAATGGCGATGGCTCGTGGCCTCTCCGAAAAAAGCGAGAGATAAATTTGAAGAACAGCGTACAAATACATATTCGCTGAATCTTATTTTTTTTTACAAGTTGTTTTTTTTTCCTACCTAGGAATCTAATAAAAACACGTCGTTTATTTAAAAATAAAAAATTAAAAATAAGACATTTAAAGCTCTCCGTATCTTTAAGTCATTGTCAACATCAATCACTAGTCGGGATTAAGGGATAGTAGATAACAGTGTAAATATAACAAGGATGTTGTAAGCTTCCTAAGAAGTATCTGAATTTTGAAAAGAAAGGAACAATAAAGCGTGACCCTTTAAAACCCAATTATAACCTAAAGAACTGGTAAAAATATGGATAACTCAAATATCGTCATATGAATAATTATTTTGTGTTAATTAGTATAAAAATATTATATAGTATATATATATATATATATATATATACTACTATATATAGGCATATATATATACTATATATATATATATATAATATATATATAATATATATATCATATATATATAATATATATATAATATATATAATATATAATATACTATATATAATATATACTATGAAGACACTCTCAACAACCTCATTTGCAAGCCGTATTCCGTATTCCGTATTCCGTATTCCGTATTCCGTATTCCGTATTCCGTATTCCGTATTCCGTATTCCGTATTCATATCGCTATTTTTCAACGAAATATAAATCGAATATAATATTTTTTTATATTCTTCAAAAATCATTTTCCACACGTTAATACTAGAGTTGCCTCGTAGAAATCATTTATTATCCTCAGTTTAAGTATCTCTTTTAGAAACGGTTGTTTAACTGTTTTAATGTGGTAAAGTTATCCGTGAAATTATGTTGCGCACACACTATTCAAAACTTGAATATATCTATACATATACTGGCACAAGAACATTTATTTAAGTGTGGGATTACTTTCGATGTCACTATCCGATGATAAGTGTAAGTGTAAACTTTTGTAACCATGAATTATTCCCGAAAATTTGGGAGTTAGCTGACCTTTCCCATTTATCCCATGTTGAAGATCTTATTCTGTTAATGAAAGAAGCCCTTCCTTTATACCCATTTCGTCAAAGGAAATACAATTATAGTGACATTATTTGTATGATAGATGTTATGGGCGCAACAATGAAATCAGTTTATGTAACGAATATTAAAGAGGCAACCAAACCTTTTAACCCATCAGATAAAAAGTCTGGATACACCCATTCCTGGAATTTCACTGCAGTCTTTGACATGCCATGGTATTGACGACAATATAGACTTACCCAATTTAGGATTTGAATAATTGAAGTTTTAAAAAAACTCCTTTCCAAAGGGCGGTGGTTGAGGTAAGTTAACTAAAGACATACACACCAGACACACACTCAACACTAAACACATTACCATCATACATACATCCTACTATGCCCACGTACATGTTGATCGCTTTTCCATTAACATCTTCTTCATTCTTACAAAAATATAATAAATAATAAAATAAATAAATACATAATAAATAGAGAAAAAATAATATATTTATGAAGCCTTTCATATTATTTTATATTTAAAGTTTTTCGCATTGAAGATTGTAAAATGTAATTGAAAATGAAATCTTTAAAGTAATTCTTCTTAATTAAGATTTGTTGTTTATCACGAAGGAAAATTCGGTCTCATCTCAGCGATGGCCTTTATGATCATTTGCCACCAAACTACACATACACACATGCACACACACACAAACGTACACAAAGATACAACAGCAAAAATGTGATTTCTTTTCAAAAAATATTTATTTTTATTTTTACTTATATACACAAAAATTATTAATTTATTTATGTACGTATATGTTTTATTTTTGTAAATGTTTCTTTCTGTAAAATTTTTTGTTTCTAGTTTTCTTTTAAAGCTTTCAGATATATCATACATATATATTTATATATATATAATATACACATCACTAATATTATATATATATATAACAATTATATACTACATCTATTATATAATATATATATATATCTATATAATATATATAATCATATATATAATAGTATATTAATCATTGTATATATTATTAAATATTATATTAATATAATATATATATATATATATTATATATATATTATATATATATATATATAATTATACTATTATAATATATATTTACCAATATGAGAGTGAGGTCTTAATAACTATTCGTACTTAGTATTGAGTATTCTCGGCGAATATGAAAAATAATATTCGTATTCGTTTTCGCGAATATATATTAAAAAACTATAATTACATTCATATTCCCTAATATTTTTATAATATACTATTATAATATCTATATATATACTATTATATATATCTAATATTAAATAATATTAAATATATCAATATATCATTTTTTATTATCTATTATTATATATTATATATATATATTATATATATTAGCTGAACATTATAATCTATATATCTATATATATCTTCTTTCATATTATTATAATTATTATATTATTATACTATATAATATTATATATAACTATTTTATATATATAATACATAATATATATATATATTAATATATTATAATTATAATAATATATATATATATCATTACTATAACTATTCGTAATAAGTTTATAATATCAATTAAATAATATATATTATTACTTATATATATATATATTTATACTATGTTATATATATATAATAATATATATATATTATTATATATCTATATATAATAAATATCTATATAATTATATATATATATATATTAATAATATAATATTAATATATACATATTAAAGTCAGACATATTTTTCTTATCAATCAAAAATTCTCCAAAGTGTCGAAAATATTTTCCAAATAATATTGGCATCTAGTTAAATTTCTTTTCCTTAAGTTGATCTTTTTTCCTAAACAATTATATTTATCAGTAAACAGTACATAATTATTTATTCATCAGGCAAATATAATTTAAAAGCTCCATTCACCGGACCTTAGACAGATTACTACTCTAAACGATAGCTGGCAAAAATTAATAACCGCTTATATGTTAACATACTTCCTGCAAATGTAACCATTATATTATGACCATCCATGTAACTCTAGATTTTAGAATGGAATCATATGAATATATGTATGTCATACATAAACTAATTTCATTGTAGCCTCCTGCCTAATTTCTGTCATCTCCCCTAAAGGTCAAACCAGAAAAGAGGCAATCTAATACATTTCGTAAAGATTTCTATAAACAGGGGGTCTATTATGGCATTCCGACATTAGATATATTCCTATTAAAACTGCGTAATAGATAGACAGCACAATACGTTGATCTATTAATTTAACATACAAATACAAGTCCAGATAAAAAAGGTGCCTTATTGTCGAACTCCTATATGGTTGGACAGAACGTGACAATTTAGATACTTTATTTGTCTTCATGACCCCGTTTTCTACGTCACTATCGCATCACTATGCGAGGAAGTCTTCTGACAGCAGTTTTGGCCTACCTTAAGTTACAACCCGAAGGTATCGAATACAACCCTACCTTTTATCTCTTTGGCATTGAGTAATTCGACATGTTCGTGGTTCGCTCCTCTCAATGTTTACATGTATCTGATCAACTCATTCGCCAGAACCGGAGAGTAGTTCTTATAACTAGACGCTATTTAAACCGCAAATTTATACTCAGATTTACATAAGTTATACTCTCTTATATATTTTTAATAAACTGTTTGAATGTTCTCGAGAATTGCAGTTACAAACATGACATAACTCAGTCACTTTCTATCTTAAGAATTTGACCAGCCGACATATTCTATATTTCTTGAATGTCTGTGTGGTGTTTGTTCGCAAAGAAACCTTGTACTCTAATCACGAGGTTATCGGGCCCAAAAGGTTGACTGATGTTCTCATATGTATCGCTTTCATCTTTGAGAGACAACCACATACGTCTGTGAGAGACATGTAAGCACCATCGCCAGGTGATCGCTGTGGGAGTGAATATACTCTTACTCTCTGAATTTCATGGTGTAGAGGATTGCTAGACTCCTCACACATATTAATACTATTGATGGCTCACCGGCTGTAACACATTCTCACGACCTCCCCAGTTAATTTAAGTTTCACATATCTAGATCACCCTTCTGAAACTGTACGACATCCGTCACTCCCTAAGTCGGTAATTGGATTTGTATTGATTGCTTTTTGATTACATTTTGATCGCCGCTTAATAGTAGCTTGCTCGAAGAGTCTTAACGGATCGAATGGCTTAATCTGTTAGAGAGAAAACCAAAATCTGAAATGAAAAGTTCCCCAAAACCTAGGTTCTAAGAGAAAAGAGATTTTTTTTTCTTTCCATTCATATTTTAGGTGTTGCAACTGAACTTGGAAGATTGGACTATTGGTTCGGCCTTTCCATATCTTGATGTCATTATTGGGGATTTTTGGAATAAATCTTGCGATATAGTAGGAAAAGGAACTTTTGATAAAAAGCGAAAAATCTTGAAGATATGAATAGCATAAGGAAGACCACTACTAGATTTAGGATACTAACGTCAAACCATATTGCACAGAGCACGCCTTCTGCAGATTGATTCGACCTCTATTGTACAATCATCTTCACAAAGGGTATTTCTAGTGTAAGCTCTCAGGATCACCTGGATGTGCTTTGTTTGAACTGTTTAGTTGGCACTTCCCCCCCTCCCCCTTCTACTAGTGATGATAACCCAACCATCATCTATCCATAGTATACGCACACCGTAAGCTCAGTCACATCTCACGGGTGGTTAGGAAGAGTAGTTATAGTTATAACGTTTGCACAGAGTATTTTAATACTTAATGTTACAGCCCCCTGGCTTCTGAAACCTGCTAGGACGTCGGCTGTGAAGTTGTATGTGCCAGGACGAACGCCTCCTCTACCACACTCTCGACTTTCTGCTTTCTATCCACACTCACTCTCAATTTAGCATTCATCTCGTAGCTAGTGTGGATGGACACATTTCCTCGATTACAAATTGAGAGTGGTTGCCCAGTTCTCAAGTGATTATCTGTCTCGTTCCCCCTTGTTTGGTCTCTCAGATGTGCTGTAGTGCTTCCAGTCTTTCTTCCCATGATGTGCTGAGCCGCATATTACTCATATGGTCTCTATAGTTGACATCCCATCGAGCAGGTCCTATTATCTCGTTGCACTCATCACAGCCCGCGCTATCACTCACAGCCTATCCAGCATCAGGGGTCGGGTCTTTAAATGATTCCTTACGTTTCAAAGGTTTTCCCCCTTTTTTGTTATATGGCTTTTTTCTATTCGTCATCCAACACGGTGCTAAACAATAAGTTTCAACAAACAGCACCACGAGCTATCAGCAATATCATCTACGACATTGCTATCAAGAGCTATCGAGACCTTTTCCTTTTCAACAACGCAAACTGTCTACGGGAAGCAACTAACATAAGACAGAGAAATGTCATGAAAAAGAATGAAATGCTGGCACGTTTTTTTTTCTTGCACAATTTACTCTCTTCTAAGAGGATGAAAGTTGAGTCACGATAATGCACAGTACAGAACGCTTCAATCTATTTCAGCAGAACGTTTCTTGTCAGGATGATTTTTTCT
This sequence comes from Trachelipus rathkii, assembly GCA_015478945.1. NCBI lineage: Eukaryota > Metazoa > Arthropoda > Malacostraca > Isopoda > Trachelipodidae > Trachelipus > Trachelipus rathkii. The sequence continues at coordinate 32,717 of JABUQX010036106.1, read as the reverse complement.
TTATGTATGTTGGGATTGTACTTTAAGGTGATGCATTTTACTAATGAATCTGCGTAATATGGTGAACAAGAGTTAGATCGGCAACTATTGATTCAGCGTTCTGCAGTAGATCTCTGCCAACTTTTCAATTCTTTGGACATGATCAGAAACTGCTGCATAAGGTCAGTATTTTTTGTTTGAACAATGTTAGCCACTGGTTCAACTAAATGCACATACTTTATCTATTACGGAAGAGTAATAATGAAAATTGGGTCTTGTCTGCCGACAGTATAATGAAAAAAAAACCCATTTTTTCTTGTTTGATTGTTTGCCCTCTCTACAATGTCTTCTTTGATAATCTTTTTCACTGATATGGAAATCAGTAATATAATATGATGTATGTTAAAATATGAATACCTGTAATTTAATTTGAAGATAAACGTGTTTAAACAGTGGACTCTCTCTCGAACTGTTTGTTCGTTTTTTTATTGTGGGCAAGAGTATCTCGAATCTCGGACATAGATGTTTAGGATCCATTAATGCACCACTAAGTCGATTGCTACCACAATCTGAAAATATAATCCTTTTTTCTCTTATTTTGCCGCAGTTTCTTGAACCATGTTCTTTCGACGACATTTTGCTGAGACAGCTGGTACCGTAACCCACTACAACTGACCCATCTGTCATCATCATTCTCGTAAATTGTTCGAACAAACCTTAACTTCTTATCTTCTATTACATCTATTTCTATGTTTGTATAGCGATTCATCAAACACCATCCCATCTCTCTTTTTCCTTAAGAATCTCAATCAAGAAATTCTTACTCGAACCAATCAATCATTTTCAAGACCGAAAAACCTAATCCAATAGATAAATTGTTTTCATTTGCCTGACAGATCCGCATTTCATCGGTCAATATGGAGGAGACACCAAATTTTTTCTTTTTTACATCCGCTTAATCAGTGTTTTTTTTATATATAAATTCCACACAAATGATAAGTTCATTTAAAAATTATCGAGACGTCAGATGTCATTCTTATTCTATCATTATGTTCTTCTCAATTCCACATCACACTTTCTATTCGAGTTTAATCAGGTCTTCAAAAATTCGCTCATGTAGGACTATACCTTTAAGTAAGTCATGTGTTTTACGCAGCAAAGTTATGGTCTATCAAAATTACTCGTATATAGTTCTTTATTTTTTTGCATTGTTTTTTGATATATCTAATAGAACAAACAGCATCGCAAATCATAGATAACGCATCCGTGTTGATTTATAGAGCTTTGCAGCCGCAACTGCCTATCGACATACTGACAGTTTCGGGAGAATACTCGTCAGACAGAGCTCGTATACAAGAGCACGGACTTAGTTGCTTCAAGCAATATCATGAAAACAAACACGTTCAAAACTCTTTGGAAAAATACTAAGTTTATAATACGTTAGTAATGTAGTTTTAACAATTGAGGTATCTTTTTCTTCAACTTCTAACTAATAAACCCTTAAAAACGTCGTCTGGCAAAGGTTGAATTTTATTATTCTGCAGATTTAGGGGGCAATTTCCCCCTGCCCACCACTGTAAATACAGCCATGTATTATATATAGTTATATATATATATATATATATATATAATATATAATAATATAATATATATAAGTATTATATATATTAATTCTATAATTTAAAACGATATATATTATAATATATATATATATTATATAAATATATATAATATATTTAAAATTAATATTTGCTTCACAATTGAACACACTTAGCCAATTTTGAACTTAAAGGTTTAATTGGAAAGTTTAAATGTTAAATGATATTAAAAAGTTTTGGATATATTATTAATGTTAATTTTCGCACATTAACATTAAAATTGTCAAAAATTTAAATTTTGGAATGAAATTTTCAGATCTCACTCACTTTTAATGTTATTTGAACAATTAACATTAAAAATATAATAAAAATAAAGAAAAATATAATATATAAATATAAAATGAACATTTTGAATAATTATGCCTATTACAATATAACCTTATATAACTTATAACCTTTAATAAAATACTCTCATAAACAGAATATCAGCGGAGCTTAATAAATTTCTCAAGCTAATACTAAATTATCAAAGCACTTTCACAGATCTATTAATATGATCCATGGTTAGATATAATTAAAGTATTATGGCTTTGAGCACTGCTAGTGTTTTGTTCTGAAAGATTAAATCAAACTGAATATTTAAATGACCCTAAAATTATTTTGAGAATATGCAATAGGATTGAAATAGCTTTAATAATTAAAGCTCTGGCCTTGCAAGCTTGGCAAGCTTGGCAACCTGGCAGTAAAGCGATAAATTTGACGCATAATTCGATTCGTTTTATAATTCAGTTTGAAAGTGACTTTTATTTTAACATTAAGATATTCAAAGAACTTACTAATTTTTCAGCGCAATTATATATAAATATAATTATATATTATATATATATATATATATTAAGTATATATATATTATAGATATATATATATATATATATTATTATTAGGCTATATATTAATCTATATATATATATATATTATATATATATATAGTATATCTATATATATATTATAATAAATATATATATATAGATATATATATATATTATATATATATTATATATACTTTTTATAATTTATTTATATATTATATATAAATATTATAATAGTATATATATATATTATATATATTTCCTGATATAT
>JABUQX010036106.1:17500-22500 GCA_015478945.1 Trachelipus rathkii | reverse complement strand
ATAATAATATATATCTATATTATTATAATATATCTATATATATATAGTATTTTATATGATTATATATATATATCTAATATATATGTATATAATATATACATTTAATAATATATATATATATAATATTTATATATAATATATATATGTTATTATATAATATCATATTATTATATTATTTTATATATATATATGTATATATATATTATATTATATATATATATAATCTATAACTTAACTATATAATATTTATATTTATATATATATATACTATACTATATATAATATATACTATAATTTTCTATGTAATATAGTGAATAATATTATTGCTAAATAGAATAAATCTTTATTTCAGTAACGTAAAAATAATGAATTTTGGATTATTATCCATCAAGAACGATAGCCGCCCCTTCAATAAATATAATTATTAAAGACAAACGAAACAGTTCATAATTATCTATTACATAGAAAATAGTTATTTGAAAATATATTGCTTTTCATTCCCTTAACAATGTTTATAATTAATTTTCTTTTTTTCCAGGAGAGCCAACGGGTGCCAATTATGCAAACTGCATTAACACTGACTTCAAATATATCTTAACAACTACTCATGAATAGCAAAAAAGAAATGATAAGATCAAGCAATTCAATGTGACATATTCTTCTTTTTATAATTCTCTTGAATAACAGACAAATAACTATTTTATATCTTCTTTTGAATTAACAGACAAGTAACCTACTTTACTTTTCTTATTGAAATTATATTATTTTTTATTTCAATAAAATGCTACATTTTAAATTAAATTTCAATAAGGAATAGTTGAAAATATTCTCTTGTATCATCGATTCTTTCTTCTGGAAGTTTGAAAGGTTGGTCTAATCTCAAACCATAAAGCTGCTTTTCAGAAGCCGAACTGCACCCGGGCAGCAAACAGGCGACATGACGTTCCAGGCCCGTTTTGCGCACTTAACTACGTCACGTAACCGTCACAGTTAGGCCGCCTTTGTTAATCCTGCGAATTTCGGGGAATTAATGCTCGGGCGGCTGCGCGGAAGCATACTTTTGTTTACAACAAATCTTTTTACAAAACATGTCGTCGGAAATGGCTTGCCACAATTTTTTAATATTAATAGTTTTAACTTTTATAATTAAGGTTTCACTAAATATTATCGTATCATTTCATAAAAAGATACTATACAGTATAAGAGATATTGTTTCCATTGTACTGATCCGACTTCCGCTCTGCTGTTTCCAGGCATACTACAAAATTTACTTTGGGCCTATTGGTTAACTGTATTTTGTTAAATTCGAAGCGTTTCCTAGCGATTTTTTGCACCGGGCTGAGTCGGGCGTCTCTGAACGCAGCTATAAAACCTTGAATCTTTAATACACTCTTTTTGAAGCGTCCTTCAATTATACATCTTACCAATTTTTTCAATATAATTTAGTAATATATATAATATATATATAAATATACTTATTATATTAATATATTATATATATTATTATATAGTATCATATATTATATATATATTCTTATATATATCAGATTAATATATATAATATAATATATATATAATTATAATATTATATATATTATTATAATTATATATTGATAATATCCTGTAATATTTTTTCTTTGCCGATTCTTGATTATAATTGCCATATATTATTTATATATCTATTCGTATATACTTTACTTTTACATACGTATATATATATATACAATAGTATATATTATATATTTATATATATATATATAATATATATATATATATTATTTATTATATTATATATATATATAATATCTATATAATATATTATATTTTTAGTTTTTATAATTTCATATATAATGTATTCCGGGTATCAATATTTTTATACCTATATATTAAATATATTTTATATCATATTAACTATATATATATATATATATTATATATTAATTAAAACATAATAGTTATCTAGATAATTTAAAATGAGATAAAGATACATAGCTATCTCATAACATCTTCAATTTTATCTCTTAAAAGAACCCAAACTTCATATCCAGGACATCACCCTCATAAACCATATTCTCTAGAGTCAACATAAATTAAACGAGAAGATAAAAATTAGGCGTAACAAATATGACGCGAAAACAAGAGGAGACATTCTCAAATAAAATACAGGGACATACTCTGCCCCTTACACTATGTATACCTAACATCGACACACCAGCAAACACCGTCCAATAATACAAACTAGGAACTATAAAATCAACAGCTTCAGAATATAACAGCGCCATGCTTCCTCTCCACGCTCCATGCCATCATAGCCATCACTACCGCCGAACGACCAAAGAAAATTCTTCCCATATTGCTGCCTGGAAAATTTGGGTGCAATATACAGCAAGCTCCTTTTCAAATTAGAAACCCCCCTGCATGTAGAAGTTAACGCAACTCTGCACCGGAGCGAGGAAAAGATCTTCCTCAAGATCTTGTATATTTCTACTACATACTTAAAATACACTCCTCTTTCATTCACCCCCGGCGTGGGCACTCTCAACACTTCTCATTATTAACCACAGACGCACACTCAATTACCCTAAGGAATGATCTCCCTCCTTATATCCTAATAACACCATGTTCAAACGCACGGTCCGCCCAAAATTTCAAACACAGAACAAAACTCTGGACCGTCAATTGTTGATGCCACAGAAACTATCGATAGTTTTTTCCGATTATCGATACATCGATAGCATATTTATTTTCTCGATATTCGATTAGTTTTATCCGGATTACCAACGATTCGATAATTTTCCGACCATGCCTTTCTTTTGATTTTATAAACTTTGATATTTTTCTATAGAATAAACTAGAAAATAATTATATATATTATATATATATATATATATATATATATAATTATATATATATACTAACTAAATACAAATAGTATAAAAACTAAAATATCATATATATTATAAAATATAAAAACTAAATAACAACTATTAAATACAATAACATATAGCTAAAATCAATATCCACTAATAACTATATATAGATACAAAAAAAAATAACAAAACAATAACATCTAACAACTAACACAAATAAACTAATACACATACATTACTAATCATATCAAATACTAAAATAAAAAATATACATTAATAAAAAAAAATAATACATATATATACATAATAAAATATAAATAATAATAATAAAAATTAACTTAACATATATAATAATAAAAATACCATAATAACATATCCTATAAAAAATACTAATAAATAAAAAATCTAACTAATAACATATAATATATAAATAATACAATAAATACAATAAAAAATATATAATATATATTATAATATAATAATAACAACAATAACAAAAATAATATAAATAAACATAAATAAATAATAAAATAATATATCATATAACATTAAATTAATACTACTATAAATATCAATATATACAATACAAATATATGAATGATTTGTCTAAGAAACAATACACATAGATTTTTATGATAAATAACTCATAAAACAAAATACAATACAAAACAACTATTATAACTATATATAAAATAACGATACAATAAACAATATAATATAAAACTACCTAATAATAAATATAAATACATATAATATATAATATAATACTAATACAACTATATAATACTACAATATATACCTATTATATAACTCATAAAACAAACTATATATTATATATTATATATATATGAATGATTTGTTTAGAAATAACTAGAATTTTTTTCATAGAGTAATGAAATATTAGTTTGAATTATCATTATTCATAGAACGATAGAACTTCTCAGTAATTATAATTACATTAAAAAAAAACAGTTTCAATAAATATCCTTTTGTTTTAGTATACAAATTATTTTCTGTTTTCAGTCTCCATTTTACAAAGTGCTTTAATTACCCAACTTTAAATTATAGTCTTTACAATACTCGTGAAAAGCAAAAAAAAATAAAAAATAAAATAAAATAAAATAAAATAAAAAGAAATAAAAACGGGGGAAAAAAATCCAAAAAAAAATTTTGCCAAAACTATGAATAATTTTCAACAAACTAGATTTATTTTCAAGCAATAAAAAAAATTATTCAAATGAAAATTACAAACATTTCTGTTGAAATAAAAATAAGATAAAAATAGGAAAAAACCATAAGAGTTTAATATTTTCTTGTATCTCTCATTCTTTCTTGTGAAGTTTGAAGAGGTTTCTTGAATCTCAGAGCATAAACTTGAGTCTTTATACGCTCTTTTGAAGTATCCTTTAAATAGATCTTAAAAATTTTACACACACACACATATATATGTATATATATATATTTTAAAAACTGTTGACCAACTACGCTTTTTAAATAAATATCAAATTTTAGGGGGAAGGGAAATTTAACTCCATTTCCGAGCTGTCAATAATAAAAAGCTGCTAAAGCTATTTTAGTTATCTTTTTCCATCTAGTAACTCAAGTTATCTTTTTCCATCCAGTAACTCAAGTTACCTTTTAGCGTCAGTAACGCAAGTTACCTTTTTCCAACCAGTGACTCGTTACGTTTTCCATCCCGTAACGAAAAGTTACCTTTTTTCATTGGTAACTCAAGTCCAAGTTAAGTTGCGTGAAATATTAAAAGGTGAAAGTTTATAAATCCTAATCAACATTTTTACATAACTTCTAGATTGGTTTACGGATTCTTCATAGGAATTGAGCTGGCACTTTTATTGGAATATTATTGCTTTAACAGTTTTCATTGGTTGCTAGCAGTGCTTAAATTACACTCAGAGGATTGTTAAGTAACTTCATGGTGTGTAGGTTTGTTCGTGTGAGTGTCCGGGTCTTGTAAGTATTTTGTTGATTTCATTTATCTAGGTTGAACTTTAACATTGTCCTTATTAAGTAACTCTCAGAGTCGCATTTATCAAGTAACTCTTCGTAGTTGCCCTTAGTAACTCTTCTGAGTTGCTCTTGATGACTCTTCTGAGTTACCCTTAAGTAACT
>JABUQX010036106.1:7500-12500 GCA_015478945.1 Trachelipus rathkii | reverse complement strand
AGCTCCAAAGGGGCAAATTGAAATGTGTTTGAGCCCAAGAACATAGCCAGTTTGTAAAGGCGGATATTTGGTGCTTCCTCGTCTTTAAGCTTTGTTTTAGCCAAATAATAACTCATTATATCAAAGATAGTATAAATTTTGTTCTGTAAAACAAGCAATGATTTTACTAGTATTTAATTGTGTTGATATTTCAGTATGGCACACCAAGTGCCAAGGATAAAGAAGAAGAAGTGCCAAATGAATTACTAATTAGCAGCATTGTTAAATATTATAATTGATTGAAAGAAATAGAGGGAAGATAAAATAATAACTTTCGTTAAAATTTGACTGTTAAAAAGTACTTTTGTAAAAGAAAATTTGCTTAACACGACCAGTGTCAGGGTAAAGAAGAAGGAGTTAAAAGAAAATTAGATAACAAAATTGAAAGAGAAATAAGAGAAGAAAAATAATAACTTCCCATTAAATATGATTGTTAAAAAGCAACTTGTGAAATATACTGAGTGTTAAAATAAATGATCATCTTCTGTCAAAAATGCCTATAACCATTTCTATGCAATTAATTTTAATAAAGAAGAGAAGAAGAAAAATCTAATTAAATCATTTTAATATCTTCTATTGTCACTAATTTCTAGCAAGATATATTAATACACATATATATATATATATATATATATATATATATATATATATATATATATATATATATATATATATATATATATATATATATATATATATATATATATATATATATATATATATATATATATATATATATATATATATATATATATATATATTATTATTATTATTATTATTATTATTATTATTATTATTATTATTATTATTATTATTATTATTATTATTATTATTATTATTATTATTATTATTATTATTATTATTATTATTATTATTATTATTATTATTATAGCCAATTTACTAAGTTTATTGGTTACTTGTGATTAGCGATTAAACCTTTTTAGTGTTTTTGTGTTTAAATTGGGATAAAACAGATATGAATAAGTGCTTAAAGGGAAAGAATTGCAAATGGTGAAAGTCGTCGAAGTGTAACTCTTGAAATTATTGAGTGTGATGCTGCCGGTACTTCCCATGAAAAAAAGCAGCCAAGATGACTTGGAGCACCTATGGCCCCATCTTATCAAGTACTTTGGGTCTGTCAAGAGCAAGAAGGAGCATATTGAGGGCAATAGAGTGATGTACAAGGAAAAGATTGAATGCTCCCAATGTAAAAAAAACCTTCAGCTTTGACATTAAATCAACACATAGCTTGAAATCGCACTACTTGATCGTAAGTAACTTACACTGATACTTTTTATTTGAATTTTATTTCTTTTTAATTTTAAAATTCAACCATTAAATATTTCACATATTTTATTTACATGAATAAGGATTTTAGTTTTGTAACTTTTTTTAGAAACATCCTTCTTTGCACAAGGATGTGTACTGCAATTGAAGGAGGGTCAAAGCTGGGCCGGAGCTGCTCAACAGACAGTGAGACACCCAGCAAAAAGCGTCAGACCATCATTCTCCAGTCTATGTCGAAAATATTTAAACAGAAGAGAGCTCTTGAGTTGCTTTATAAGTAAATGTTTTATTTTAAGTACAGGTTAACTATAAGTGGTGTCACAACTAACAGGTTAAAAAACTAACAGAATACAGTCCATACAAAAATTTTCGAATTTGAAATACCAAGTTTCATTTGTCATTAATATCATTTCTCATCAAATTAATTTTAAACATGCAAAAAAACGTTCCACATTTGTGTAATCTGAGTTACATGCCGAATGCTGTCATACCTAAACTCTGGATTACCATCTCCTCCAAAAGAAAAGTGATGAGGAATCTTGATGTCATATGCATAATAGGGAAGGCTGATTTAACCAACATTATCAGTAAGGTCAGTTATGTGGCCACAACCACAGACAGCTGGACTGGGAACAACAAACAGAAGTTTTCTGGAGATGACGGTTCACTGGATTAATTTGAATACTTTGAAGAGAGAGAAGGCTGTCCTTGCCTGTAGAGAGTTATCTGTTTCTCAGACCAGCACAGTCCTAGCCAACAATATTACGGATATTCATCAACAATTTGGCATTGAGCATAAGGTCAGTAAAAATCAATATGAAATAATAACGTAATGCTGAAAAAAATTATAACTCCAAATTAATAAGGAAACAACTAAATTAAAAAAATTTATCTTCAGGTTGTCTGCATTACAACAGATAACGGTGCAAATTTCTGTGCAGCCTTTCGGGTGGATGCTCATGCAGAAACGGGTGACGAAGAGGAAGAAGAACAGGCACCGATTGCAGAGATAGTGGTTACGCGTGAAGAGATGGAGCAAATTAGTGACACAGAGGTTCTGCAGACAAAATCTCTCCAGCTAGAAAATCTGCTTAAAGAACATGATGCACTTAGCCTAACTGAACATCGCCGTTGCATTTCCTACACATTAAACATCTTGGCTACTAACATTGAACTCTTTGGTACAATGGTGCTAAGGATCTATTTAATAAGACACTTACCAAAGCACAGGAATTGTGGAATGCCCAAAACAGGAAAACTACAACTGCTGCTAGAATTAAGAAGGAGTTGGGAACAAAGCTTAAAACACCAAGTGTTACTCGCTGGAACTCCCTATACGATTCTATAAAAGACCTGCTTAAGAACCTTGATGGTCGCATGACACAAATCAACAACATTTGTATGAAGCAAAAGCCTTGTCTTCCAGTATTTAATAAAAGTGATAAGGAGGTAATTGCTGAGTACATCGAAATAATGACGTCTATTGCTGTTAGGCTTGATATGTTGCAGGAAGAGAAGAATGCGTACGCGGGAGTCCTATTGCCTAATCTCTTCCTCCTCAAGGAAATGCAACGAGAGGTGGAAAAATTTAACTATGCCAAAAACTTAGTCAACTACTTGCTAAAGCAACCAAAGGGAAAAAAAAGGAAAGAAAAGGGCTTTGAACCGAGGTTCAGCAGTATCTTTGATGATTTTGATTTGCTTATGGCAACAGCCCTGCATCCTCACTTCAAACTCGGAGTGGTACGTAGGTTAAATGAAGGGAAGTACCAAGCTGCCAAGACAAGGATAGTGGAGGAAAAAAAGTTTAATATTGCATCGAATCTTACTCGCCCACATTAAGGCACTGAAGATGATGGGATTGAAAGTGACCCATTTATGGCGAGTTATTTTTGGAATTTGGAAAAAACGTCATCTTCTTGTATTTTATATATATATATATTTTGTTATATATATATATATATATATATATATATATATATATATATATATATATATATATATATATATATATATATATATATATATATATATCAGAGGTGGGCATAAGCGCAAATGAAAGCGCAATTTGCGCTTTAGATAAAACATGTGCGTTTATGCGTTTGCGCGAAATTTTGCTGAAGCAAAATTATTTTAAAAATATGTTCTTTATATATATATATATATATATATATATATATATATATATATATATATATATATATATATATATATATATATATATATATATATATATATATATATATATATATATATATATATATATATATATATCTATATATATATATATATAATACATAATAATAATAATAAAAATAATTCAAAAGAAACACACAGAGACATGACACACACACACACACACACACACACACACACACACACACACACACAATAGCACACACACACACACACACACAAAAAAAATACACACTCTTTGATACTTAATAATAATAATAATAATAATAATAATAATAATAATAATAATAATAAAATACGACACACACACACACACATATATTAATACACACACAATAATAATAATAATAATAACACACACACAACATTTATTATTATTATTATTATTATTATTATTATTATTATTATTATTATTATTATTATTATTATTATTATTATTATTATTATTATTATTATTATTATTATTATTATTATTATTTTTATTAATATTATTAATATTAAATATTGTTTTGTTATTATTATTATTATTATTATTATTATTATTATTATTATTATTATTATTATTATTATTATTATTATTATTATTATTATTATTATTATTATTATTATTATTATTATTATTATTATTATTATTATTATTATTATTATTTATTATTATTGTTATTATTATTATTATTATTATTATTATTATTATTATTATTATTATTATTATTATTATTATTATTATTATTATTATATTATTATTATTATTATATTATTATTACTATTATTGTTATTATTATTATTACATATTATTATTATTATTATTATTATTATTTTTATTATTTTTATACATATTATTATAGCCAATTTATTCTAAGATTATTGGTTACTGTGATTAGCTATTAAACCTTTTTGTGCTTGTGTTTAAACTGATAAAACATATGAATAAGGTGTCAAAGTAAAAGAATTGCAACGGTGAAATGCGAAATGTAACTTAAAATTATAGAGTGATGTCGCCTGTACTTCCCGCATATGAAACAATAAGATGACTGGAGCACCATATCTAATCTATTTATGACTTTAAACGTCAGACCAAGAAGGAGTATAATGAGGGCAATAGAGTGATACAAGGAAAGATTCACGCTCCTAATGTATAAAAACTGAAGCTGTAGACATTAACTAACATTATAGTTGAAACGTACTACTTAATCGTAACTACACTGATACTTTTGTATTTGAATTTAATTTTTTTTTATTTTTGATAAATTCAACCATAAAGATTATATTTTATTTACATATATAGTTTTAGTTTTGTAACTTTTTAGAAACATCCCTAACAAGATGTATGACGAATGAAGGAGGTCAAACGGGGCCGGAGCTGACCAACAGACAGTGAGACACCCGCAAAAAGCTAGACCATCATTCTCCATTCATGTCAGAAATTATTTAAACAGAAGAGACCTCTGGTTGAGCTTTATAAAGTAAGTGTTTCATGT
>JABUQX010036105.1:20000-41707 GCA_015478945.1 Trachelipus rathkii | reverse complement strand
TATATTGTAAATAGGATTATATGCGTTTACTTAATAATGCCGTTTTAGGTAATGATTGATTGCAGTTAATTATTACTTCTTGAATAACAATTTTGTAATGTATTGTGGATTATTATTATTATTATTATTTTTTTGATAATTGGTTTTGCATTGGGAAAGAAGGGCTTGCTGGAGTTTTTTTAAATAAAACACAAATGGAGTTCTTCCTTCTTTTAAGTTCGGGATTCGAACTTGAGGGATGGATTAGGAATGTTAGGAAAAGGGAAACTCAACTAAAGTTGGTCTAAGGTAAAAGCTCAAAATTTGTACGATTAAAATCAGATCGTCAATAGATCTCAGAAAGGATGGGACAACTCAGATTGAGAACATAGGATTAACAAACAGGTTACAAGAAGAGGCCCGTAGTAGTTCGGTAGCCCAAAGTTTAAACTATAAATTGATTGTTTATTGTAATGTTAATTAATTGGTATAAGGAATTATTAATGATTAAACTTATTGTTTATATGGGAAACCTATGTATAAGACCTAGTGTGGGGAGCTTGCTTTGGACGAGGCTTTATAGTTGGATGTTGATCCTTAATATGGGACGAATTCCTAGTGTGAGAACCTCGATATGGGGACAAATCTTATTCATTGGGAATAAACCCAGGTTGAGATGGGCAAATCTAGCCTTTGCAACACACGTCATGCTCGGATTAACTGAGTCTAGGATTGGCAAACCTCGTTGGACCCAGACTATTTACAAGATACACGAGGAGTTTGTTATTTAACAGGCTATAACGTCGGTAAGGTCTGGTGCGAAGTTAAGCAGAATAGTCCACTAACACAGGTATTTCCTTCTCGCTTTGTGTAAAAAAGGCCGAAATGATGCTTGAACTCGGCACAAATAAGGATCAATTAACTATCGTCCCAGGTATTGGATAAGGTTTCTAAGGCAGTTTTAATTCGTAAGTACCTAGTTGTTCTTATATGACAAAGTTAACATCATTGCAGGAATAACAGTTAAAGTTAAGCTAATGTTCAGGAATAACAGTTCGTTTAATAAGTAATACGTGTCAAACATTTAATTACCAAGTTTTTTGTGACTTTTAAAAAAAATAAAGAAAAAAAGGTTAACCAGTGTTGAAAAAGGTTGACAGGTTAAATAACTATTTATTTGCTAACTAGCAATTTAGGTGCATAAAGTTTAATGTTGTTCTTTTTCTCCCAGCAGACATTATTTGGCAAGGGATTGAAAAAATAGTTACCAGTGGCACCTCGAAGTAGAGCAATCACGTGACTAGGATAAGAAATAACGATTGTGTCATAGAGCTTTACCAATTATTATTAATGAATATTTAGTTTAGGTAGCTAGGTTGTATTATCCAAATAGCGTAGAGTTTGTACAAATTAGCTAGAATTTTACTATAAGGGAATAAAAAACACAGGAATGGAAATTTATTGATTGTGAATTATATTTAGAAATTACGTTCATTTGTTTTCTTAAATCTTTCGGGTAATTTAAATGCATTTGTTTGGAATTTTACGCAACAGCAGGCTAATGAACGTTGAGGCTTCTGAACGGTCATGATAGAACAAAGGTTTACAAACCCAGCAACCACAGGGTGATAGCAACTCCTCTAACAGTGATACTTAGGAAAGAATTTTATATCTTGTCAATTTTATTCATTGTATTTTGTTTCTATTAATATTCAATATAGTCTTTGTCTCGTCTCATTCTCTCATTCTCTATTTAACAGGAAAATACGCATTCAAGTTTAATTTAGTCATTTCAAATATATATTATATTATATATATATAATTATATATATTATAGTATAACTATATATATATATATATAAATATACTATATATTTTTTACCTTATATATATTTATTATTATTATATATATAAATATATATATATTATTATAATATATATAAATTAATATATATTATAATATATATATATATAATATAATATGAATATATGAATATATATATATATATATATTATCTCCATTATATATTATATAAATAAATAAACTTAATATTATATATATATAAGTTATATTTTATATATATATTATATATTATCTCTTTATATTTATTATTATATATATATATATATATATATATTATCTTACCTATATAATATATATATATATAAAATATATTATGTATATAAGTTTTATATGATATATATATATATATATATATATAATATAGGCTCTATATATATATTATATTTATATATTATATATATATATATAAAATATATATTCAATATAAATATATATAGTCTATTTAACTAATTTATATTATATATCATAGTGTTATTTTACTCTACTAGTAATAAAATATAATACTATAATATATATTATATATTTATATATATATTTATATATATATATATTATATAATATATATATATAGTATAGTATATATATAAATATATTAATAGTATATTATATATATACGTATATACTATATACTTATATATAAACTATGTATATATATTATATATATATATTATATATATTATTTTATTATATTATAATATATATTACTTATATACGATATATCTATATATATTATATTATATTATATAGTATTATGTATATATTTATATATATATACTTCACGTATATATATGTAATTATATAATTAGATAATTAATTATATATAATTATATATATAATATTATATATTAAATTAATCATATATAGTATATATATAGTATATATATTATAATATATACTCAGAATATAAATAATTATATATATATATATATGTATATATATATTAATATTATATATATATTATATATGATATAAGTTTATTATATAAATATATATATATATATATATAATATATATATATATATATAATAGTAATTATATATATTATATATATAGTTTCGATCTTTAGAGTGACATGAAGTCACAGAAGGTTTGACTCTTCATCTCCGATTCGAACACTGGAACTCCGCGTCTACTGTATCTATATTATATATAATATATATATAATAATTTATATATATATAAGTATAATATATATATACTATACTATTATATTAAATATATATATACTATATTAAATTATATTATCTAGTCATATAAATATTATGTATATCTTATATATACATAGGTTACTACTATACGTGAGTGTATATTTATTAACTCCACTATAATTGGCGCAACTCATATATATATATGATAACGTTGATATTCTTTTCTATTATATATATATAGTTACTATATATATATATATAATATATATAGTATATTATATAATATATATATATAATATTATATAGATATAGTATACTAATATATGCCAAATCCTGGATAAGCAGGCAATGATATTTTCGTACTTTTTCTTAATTTCTGACACCTTTGCATAATCAGTTTTTATTTTTACCTATTGACTATGAACAGTTTGAGGACGTTTGCTATTTTGCGTCTTCGAATTTTATTATATATTAAAAAAGCAATTTTTTTAAAAATTATTTTGCTTACATGCTAATCTTTTTTTACTTTTAAAGGTATACTTCTTTCAGACGTATTAATATAATTCAATATTAGTACAAATAAAATAATAATAATTATAATAATTAATAAGTAATCATATAATAATAATAATACTAATAATAATAATATAATAATAATAATTACATAATAATAGATAAATAATAATATTAATAATAATAAAATAATAATAATACTAATAATAATAATAATATAATAATAAATAATAATAATAATTAATAAATAATAATAATAATAATAAATAATAATAATAATATTAATAATAATAATAATATAATAATAATATAATAATGCTCTTTTCAGTAATTAGAAAATATTGTTTTTAGCCAATTAATTATGCGAGTAAGCTGTTACACGGCACCGCTAAGGCTGCCAGCGCGCTCAATTAAAGCGAGCAGTCTTTGCAATTGCATTCAGGCAGACCTGTCGTGCATCACCCTATGTTGGTATTATATTTAAGTTTTTATTAAACTAATTAAATAATCTGAATAAAAAGTAATTTAGACTAAAACACAGAATAAAATAAATTTGAAAATGAAAATACTCTATTATTAACGTTAATATTTATATTAGTATAAATATATTATTATATATATCTTTAATATTATTTATATATAATATTTTATTGATTATATTATGAATTGTATTATATTTCAATGATAATTATACTTATATATATATATTTATACCTATTTATATATATTAGTTTATTATATATATATATAGTACATATGTAATATATATATATACTATATTATATATAATACACATTATACTATATTATAATATAATATATATATATATATTTACCTATATATATATATATATATATAATATATTATATAATTATATAACATAAAATACTTCTAATAACAACTTAAATATATATTATTGGATCTTGTAAATTAGGAAGTTGAATTTATGACTTTAATTAACAAGTTCGTTGCGGCTGAAAAAAGTAGGTGAGTAAAGAAAGCAAATAGTATGGGAAGGGATAAGTGCTCGGGACGTCAGAGAATATGATATAAAAAATTAAAAATAAATAATAAAAGCCAATATTAAAAGGAATATTGAAATATTTAATGATTTCCTATTTATTTTTAGAATCCTTTATAAGGAATAATTTAAACAAAATTAACATTTTTAACCTATGAAAATTTTTGTTTTTTGTTTCTCATTTTTATATCTGCGTTTAATACATTGTCTATTAATGGGTCTGAGGCAAAAGTCCGAAATACTACATCTCAGATTAGGTTTATTATATATATACTATCTATATAATATATAATATAATATTTATTATAATATATATACGATTATATATTATATATATATATTATATATTATTTTGCTAAAATGAAAATAACTGCAATTGCCTTTTTAATATATATAATATATATTATAATATATATTATATATATATTATATATATTATAATATATCATTTATATATATAAGAGAGTTTTTGATTCTGATTTCAATGGTGTCACTCCCATGTCTTTTGAAACAATCCCGAAAAAGCTCCACACATACACACACTCCATTATATATATATATGAATTATTATAAACTGTTTATATATATATCGTATATATTAATATATATAAGGCTTATATATTATGGCGTAACTTTGTTACTTCTAATTGATTTATATACTTATAGTTTATAACGTGCTGATATTTATATATATACTATAATTTTAGAATATATAGCTAATTATATATATATATATATTAATAAGTATAGTATATATATTATACTATATATAAATATATATATTCATATATTATAATAATTATTATATATTACTATATATATGTGACATATATATATATAATATACTATATATATATTAGGATATATTATTATTATATAAATATATATTATAATATATATATATATATATATATATTTTTTGAATACGTATATATATTTATATAATATAATATTAATATATATATATATATATATTTATTATATTTATATATATATATTAATATATACTAATTTATATTAATATGTTATATAATAAATTTTATATTATTACAAATCTATTAATTAAATAGACCGCTATTATGTAAGTATGTAGATTGATAACTTTATCATATATACTCCGAATTAGTGTGTACATATTAAAAATATTCATTATCACGGCATAAACATAACATAACAATGCCTTATCGAAATTATAATATACGGATATCTAAATTACCGTATGGATAAAGGTAAAAATGTTACATTTTTTTAAAAAAAGACACGGTTTTTATAAAAAAAAAAAAAAAAAAAATTCCGCAGGTAGCAATGTGTTTTTTTATTATTTCGCTTTTTATCTCTATTTCTGTTTTCTTATATTCAATCTTTTTTGGGCTTTTTTCTAACATTGATAATATACGTAACGAGAGAGGTCTGGTCAATCATGATATTAAGTAGGTGCGCTTAGAACTTAGGTAAGTTATTAGGCGCTAGATATTTGGCGGGAGTGGATCCCAATGTTTTTTCTGATTAGGTGGCGCACTCCCCAAAAATAAAAATTAGGGATTTTTTTTTTTTTTTTTTTTGTCAATGCACCCCTATCCTTTCGCTAATATCCTCATTATATAATTATATGATATCTATTGTATATGAAGGATTGTATAATTATATAATTATAATACAAAGGTGTTAAAATAAATAAGAATTTTACTAACTGTATTTTTGGTATGTATATATAATAAATATTTGATTTATTTATTATATTATATATTGATATATTATAACTCAAAAAAAAAAAATTTAACGGTTTTTCTGTCATGCTTGTTTTACGCAACATCACCTTGGTATTTTACGATGTCGCACCCCAATCTTAATAGTAACATATGATCCTTAATAAATAATTAAAGTGTTTTTTTAGAATTTTTATTGTTAATTATTCAAATTTAACTGTATGAGTCTGTACAACAACCAGCAACCTGATGAGGTTTCCCAGAAAGTAAATAAATGAAATATTTTGTTAGAAAACATGGAGTAAAATTAGTTAATAAGTAGAATATTGTACCCCTTCCTAAATTATTAACACAAAAAGTATTCTATATAAGGCTCTATTTATACCTAATTCTTTTTGCGATCATTCTGATACGTGGTTTTATATATATATATTTAATATAATATACTATATATATTATTATTAATATATATATAATGTATATTAATATATATATATATATTGATAGTATTTTTCCCCTGATAGATTCATGTACTATATATATTTATATAAATATATTATAATTATTATAGAATTTTTTATCATGGAAATAAATACAAATAAGTGAGTAGCTATAGTAGATAATATAGTATAACAAACATAAATTTAGTTAATCTATTAAATAAATGACTTCTAAAATGCGCTTGATACCAACCTTAGGAGTCTAACTACAAACTTAGGAAAAAATTTCTCAAATACAGACTTCAAATGATTTCATCCTTATTATTAAAAAGATCATTAAGCTTCATCAAAAATACTGAATATAAAAAATTTATTATACTTAAGACTCTGTTATTCCTAACATCTTTCAACAGAATGATAATAACCCTTCCTTGATATATTAACATAGTGGAAATTCCTTCTTTAGCAAAAATGTTCAACCTATCTACAGAATGAACATTAAACTTTAGATTTCGCGGATACAAAGTTTTAAAATTACTGCAATTTTCTCCATAGAGTTATGCTTACCAAAAGTCAGAAACTCAAAACTTCTCTCGATACCTTCACCCAGTTACTCAATTTAACCCATCAAAGAAAAGATTTTATCATTCAATGAAAAAAATGAAACAAAGCTGCTTTTATACAAGCAAATTCTTTGACCTAAATACTCACTGGACTATTTATATTTTTAGTTTAATAATAAATAGTGTTTGGGTGAAGAATTATACATTTTAATAACATTCATAATTATAAATTCAGATTTAGAACTATCGATGGATCAAAAAATCATTTTGTGTGCTAACAGATTCTTTGATTCTCTTCGCTCTACAAAATTTGGACCTGATATCGAAATTTATTGTGGACTTTTGAAAAATAACAGCTAAATTTCAAGAGTGTCTTATCTCTGGATGTTCTGCGGTAATAGGAAGTGATATAATTCATAAAGTTTCAGACTCCCTAAGTAAACAGAAAACACCCTTCCTAATGTTTACACAAGCTCTCTATTTGCTCTTACAGAGACAACAATATCAGTAATTACAAGATTCTCAACAATGTGTGAATAATATAGTTATACTGTACAAAAGCTCTGACTATCTACATAAATGTAAACAATCTACTCTCTGATAATAACACATATTCCCTCCTCTCATCTATAATTATAATCTCCTAAAAACTTTTTCAAATTCAACTGGTTACCTCACAAGTTCAATCATGCGCCCCTGATTCACATACTATAGAAATAATCATTGTCCTTTTCGGAACATGTTTCCACTGCGCAAGATTTTAAAAGCACCTTCCTTGGCCATTTCTCATATATCATTGTGATTAATCACATATCATATATAGCCTCAATAAACCTAATATACCCCTCTCCCCCGTTTATACGATCTCTACACACTAGGATTCTGTCCCCTATAAATTAAATTATTTCCAATGGGCTAGTTGCTAAACAAAAACTCCTCCCCCTACGTTGTTGGTACACATATGATAACTTCATCTGATTCACACATTTCCCAATTCTTAGGAAGATATTTCATCATGCTGAAACCAAACACATCTCAATCCCAAACACTGAACCCATTCTTGTTAATGTTTTGATGTTAACATATCACTCTTCACCTTTCGTACCTGTCTATTAAAAAACCCTTTCACTCCTTCACGTTTTATTGATGAAAAACCAATTTCATATTACCATTTCCTTTTGACACTTTAAAACAATTAATCCTGATTTACTTACACCTGTAGAACACAACTTTTTTCGAATATTTATAAATACACATTTGTGTTCTGAATAAACAAAATTCCGGTCCTAGTATGGGTTCTCCCCTTTCTCTCTGTCCCTAATAATAATTTTCTCTCACTTCTTGAAATTTATGCAATGATTATATCTCATCTAAAAACCACATTCTCACTGATTGATTACGTTAGGATACAAGATATGTGGATAGGACTGTTTGAATTCCTATGTACATGTCCAACATTAATCTCAACATCAAGATTACGTTTACTTGATCTTCTCTCAACACTATTAACCCTGCGACACTTTCTCAAAATTTCGCACTTATTATGAAACTTTCTGAAATTAACTATATTCCCTACCATCTTTACTCTTAAGTGTCTATAATAACCTGGTGATCCGAATAAACTCTCTACCCTTTCCCTAATCTCATGTTTTACATCGCTAAAAACCTACTTACAACTCCAAGGGTTACATTACATTTGGTTTTTACCTATCCCATTCAATTCCAATCAACAATTATAACTAGAAAAACGTGTTCTTCTCTTTATTATTAGACTCAAGAGCTTTTAAGAATATGCTCTCCTTTTTTCTATATGCTCGATATTTGAATTACCTTTTCTCATTTTTAACTGAAACTCAGGTGTCTGTACCCTCATTTCATTATACAACGTCCCTTAAACAAACAATAAATGTCCTTTATCAACACCCTCACATTAAAACGCCTCTAAAACAACTCTGTTTTACCGCATTACCTAACGTTCTTTCTTAAAATTAAAAATACATCTTACTCAGTAATTATTAACCATGCCTTCTTCTAACACGGGTGATAAATTATTCCTTCAATGCTATTCTATGTGCAAACCCAAGAGATTGAATCGATGTTATACCCACTAAATACCCCGAATGTGTATTATAAAATCCCTTGCCTTCAAATGGTAACTCCTTATACATCGGAGAACACAGAATTTAACCGTTAGACTGTACCAACACCAAACATGGACTACACTGACAACCTTAAATCTCTGGCCCTCACACTGTACATCGGCTACACATAACCATACTATTGACATACAACATGACCCCTCTCATATATTCAAAAGATTTACACAGAAGAAAGAGTTCTTTTTGGAATGTTACCAGATTACATTGTCTCTCTCATTTATGCAAAAGGTGGAATCCCAATATCCGCATGATGCACAATGATCTCTTTATTAACGTTCTTTGAACTGCGATATCGTACAATTTCCATATAAATATCCTTAAATAATTGTCCATACCTAATAGTATAAATTACCTTTATCAAGATATATTCCTTATTTTTTAATATTATATTATATTATTTTTATAATTCTTTTAATCTCCCTACTTATACTTATCTCTTATTATTGTACAAAGGTTTTCAGTAATATAATTGAATATAATATATTATAATGACTTGTTGCTTATAAGATTATTATATATTAGAAATATTGACCTTTTTCAATTATCCTAAACCTTTATTATTATTGAACTAATTATCTTCCCATTATATATAAGGCTTATTTATTTTATAATTAATTGTTATTTATTATCATATTTTACTATTTGTTAAATTGTTATATAATTATATATTATATATTATTCTTTTCACTATAGTTTATACCATTCTTTTCAGTCTCATGATATCAGAAATATAATGTATATGTTATAATTTTTTTATTTATTTTATTATATTAATGATTTGTCTAAAATGTGTCTTTCTTTATTTTGCAGTATTTTCAAAAAAATTTATAAATTTCAATTATTATACTTCATAGGTAATTTAAGTTAACTTTAATTAAACTGATTTGTTATAATTATTAGTATTATGGATACTACTATATTATTGGTTAATCGTTTAGTTCTGTGTATATTTACTTTCATTAATGTAATGATAATATTATAGATATATATTATAATTTATTATTTAATGATTGTTAAAATAGGATTCATTTATTTATATTATTTATTATTATAATTGTTATTATTATTATTATTATTATTATTTGTTATTATTATTATTTAATTATTATTTAATTATAATTATTATTATTTATTATTTGTATATTATTTAATTATTATTTATATGTTAAATATTAATTTATATTGTAATTATTCATTAATATATAATATTTTATTATATCATTTCATTCATTTTATTACAGATGATTATTATAAATTTTGTTGTTGTTTTTAACGTGACTTGTTGCATTAGTATAATTAATTTAATTTATATATTTAATTTAATTATTATTTAGATTTATGGTCAATTGTGTATATACTATTAATGTTTAATATATTACATATTATAGTTCTACATATAACGATATGATATTATGTGACTTTGATTATTTTCATTATTATTAATTTTATATGTTCATAATATTAATATAGTGTATGCTCTTTAATCTTTATGTTTTAATCTTACTCTATTATATAAATTTAAATTTACTATTAATTATTATATGTGTCTGTTTTTTGCTACCTAATATTTAAAGATTATTATTTTCTTATTAAATTATCATTATTATTATAAATAATATCGAGCAAGCAGATTAACTATGGGTTAATATTGATTATTAATTATAATATTATATAAATATTTTGTTTACATAATAATTACATGTTTTGAATAAAAAAAAAATATATATCCTATTTGAGGTAATAGCTTAACTGAACCTACCTCAGAGACATTAAAAATTCAGGTAAGGTTTTATGCTCCTTAATAATTGGCACTTCATCACTGTCTATAACCCCCAAATAATCAAAATTATCTTTATTGCGTAGAAGACAGTCGTTAAATCATTAAGACCTAACACAGACTGTATGTGTGTGTGTGCTACCCCACAAATCTTTCTAATTGTAAACCACACATCACAAAATTCCTCAAATTTTCAAATTTTAGCCAACCTCCCATATATTAAAATCTCAAATTATATAAACAGACGCTCCATTTAGGGAAAAATAATTACTGTCTATTGACAGTGAACAAAAGAACCGTCAAAGTGTGACGGTAGAATAAAAACAATTAAAGAGCAATGGCAAAAAGTTCTTGAAAATTAAAGTGAGCTGCTTCAAGAGTTCTTTTAAATTAGACAAGGAATTCCACTGAATGCCAGTAAAATTAAAATCACCCATTATGACTGTACCTTTTTCTTTACTGTGGCATGCTGTCTCAATTTCTTTCACCATTTCCTAACCAATTACTGAATACTCTTGAACTATCAACACCTCACCTCTTATAGTCTCTCTTGCAAAAAATACGTCATCACAGCACCTATTGGTAAATCTGGTGACAATTTTGCTGCAGTTAGTTTGACTTTTCTCCAATATAGCCAACCACAATGCTCTAAGAGGTCTAATTGGAGGAGGGGGGGCTTGAAGGAACTGCTTTGACTCTGAGAATGCTTGGGGGGGGGAGGGCTTGAAGGAACTGCTTTGACTCTGAGAAGGCTTTAGTGTCACTTTCATCTAATTTAACCCTGGATGGTGGCAATTCTCTTCCTTTTCTTCCCCTCAACATATAACAGAAAATTTTCTCTAACATATTGATTAAGAGATTGAAAGAAGAAAAACTAACAAAAATAATTAAAAATTTCAATATCTACTTTATTACCTGAAAAACGATGTGACAAAATATATCATAAGTGCCCGAAAAAAAAACATTTTCATTGTGTCATAGAAGCCCCTGGATCCTTGTTGTTGTTGCTGCTGCTGTTCAGCAACAGCTGGAGTTTGAGCATCGTCACCTTCTCCAGGTGGGCTTCCTGCATCTTCCTGTTAAATAAAAATTAAACAAGCTATTTTATTGAAGGAAAAGTTACAACTTACAAATGCATGTTGAACACGTATACAATAGACCATAATAATGAAATACAGGTTTGAAGAGCTATGTAATTAAATATTAACATATTGGAGAGAGCACAAAGCATTATTAAGTTGAGAAACTGAAAAGAATACAAAGAATTTAAAGACAGAAGGATTTATGAAATTATTTAAAATTAACATAAAACTATGTTACTCCAGGTTTAGTAATACACAACTAAGTTTAAAAATATTTCTAATTTAGGGAGGATAAAGTTTGTTTTTTAAAAAAAGTTTCTTATTATACCGCAGGTAAACAATAACTAATAGTAAAAAATTCTGTATGGCTAGTAGATTTTGACTTGTTTAAAAAAATGTGCCCGAATTTTTAAATTTTTGCCACCAATGGGCACCTTTAAGTAATTATTTTTATTTTCTAAAATAAATTTCAAAAAGCAATCTGTACATTCTTTTTTAAATAGATTAATTTACATTTCAAGAAAATTTGAAGCTTTTTGGACAAAGGGTATGAAATATGAATCAAAAAATGTATTTCCACAATAAAAAAAATGACCTTTCCAGAGCACAATTTTTGTTAAAAAATATTTGTCAAAATTTTATGGCAATAGTTAGTTTAAAATTTTATGATTTTGTTTGACATATATATATATGGAAAGTATTATATCTAAATTTGAAAGCTGTAGGTATAAATAATAATAAAATTACATAACTTTTAAAACTTAAAAGTCAATTTTCTTAAAATTTTAATTTTTTACATAGTTAGATTTTAGTGTATCTTGAAAAGAACTTGCCTCATGTATATGTGAACTAAATAAAAGGTTATTGGTTTATACCACATCTAAATAATAGCTGTGTAAAAAATTCTGTAGGGTTAAAATTGTCTTATTTTGAAAAAAGTGCAAATTTTTAAATTTTTTATCAAGAATGGGTACCTTTGGGTATTTTTTTTTTTTTTTTCTAAAATCAAATTCAAAAAGCAATCTGTACATTCTTTTCCAAATGGATTAATTTACAATCCAAACAAAATTAATGCAGTTTGGACAAAGGGTATGGAAACAATCGAAATTGGGTATGACATGCCCAGCTCTCCAAATTTTGGATATAGTATACAAAAAAAAATTCCCTAAATAAAAACTGTGTAACACGGTATCTATATATTTACTCTAAATTATTTGATAAAAAATCGGTTAATAAAAATTACCGAAATTTTATTTTTTACCCCAAAATTAAACCCAGCCCTTATTAATGGAATTTAATAATATATAGGCTAGCTATATTATATAATGTAAAATATACTTTATATAATATATAGCGTCGGGCGGGTGGACGGCGCCCCGCTTTTTATCATTCAAAATTTCAACACTCCCCCTCAAAAATTAAAAAAAATTTTTTTTTTTGCTCATTCAATAGCCACGTGGTAGTACTACAAGTTTGTAGATTTAGATTTGTCTTTAATTTTAGTGAGCTTTTTTATATTTTTAAAACAGAAATTATAATCAACTATGGTATAAAATGGCCTTCAATAAAATTTCACTTTTGAAAAATGTGAGTTTTTTAAACTTTGTTATAAAATTAAAAGTTGTGAATCGGATTTTAAATATTTTCTTCAGTGTATAAACACTCGAGCTATTTTAGCTTTAAACTGGAAAGCAAATTTTTGTTCCAAAAACAGTGCTAGTGGCTAAATCACGGGGCCTAAACTTGGTCCAATTCACCCACGCCGTTAAAAAATTTGATTAATTGGGTTTTTAGTTTTTACTCTATTCTTATTTTTAATATATTTTAGTTCAAAATATTTATTCATATATTTAATATTAAATTAATAAACAGTTACCTATATTCAGTAAAATTTCCGAAAAAGAATAAATTCACATTATAAATCTGCAATTCCAAAAAGTGTCAAATTTATTCCACGAGAGGGGTGAATCGCGGCCACCTCACATTTTTAGTTCTTATTTTTATGTATCATTATTGACGCATTGATAACACCCTTCTTACTAAAATGTTAATATGCCATATTTATGATATTGGTCAATAAGTTAAACAATTAAAATATAAAATCTGAATTTATACATAAAAGAGGAATTTAAACAGATGGCCTGATTCACCCCTCAATGGTGGTTCGATTCAACCCTCCAAGGGGAGTCTGAATGAGCTTTATTTAAACTTTAATAAAACTATTATTAGAATTACATTATTATTTTTTTGTGTGCTTATGACCTACTATATGGCCTTGATTATCAGAAAAAAAAATTCTAAAAAGTGCATTAGGGGAAAGTCTGGAGACGAAGTTATACCTAAAGTGGTCCAAGTCACCCCACCTGACGCTATATATCATTTGTTTTATTTTATATAGCCTATAAATATCTAAGACAGGTTAGACAGCCAGATAGTTACTAATGTGAAATAAAATTGGGAAATGTTGATTCATTCACTGACTTAATTCGATCCATCTTGTTACAAAATTAGTTTTTATAACTTTTTGAATACTATATATATAAATTTACAAAATAATAGAACTTCAAAATATATTTTAGTAATTTTATAATCAAAGTAGAAAGAATTTTTACTTTTTTATTAACTGAAAAGTTTATTTGGTAATTTTAATAATGGAATCTAGTTATTATCTTCTAGTCAATAAAATTTAAAGATACATTTATCTAATAATGAAACAATATAGTTATTATTATTGCATATTAGTAATTTTTAAAAATCTCTCAAATTGTTGAAAATAATAGGTATGGTAGCTAGAAAAAAAATAAATAAACCCCCCCCAAAAAAAAAAAACACACACAGCTAGTTTTTTTTTTTATAGTTTTTTGGGTTGGTTTTTTAATGACCACCCTGGAAAGAACCCAACAAATTGAAGAATTCATTTTTCCCATTATTTATTTTTAGTAAAAACTTAAAAAATAATCAATAGCTATTTGAATTCCCTCTTTAATTTTTCTTCATTCTCATTAAATTTTTTGTTTAGGTTAGGGCTAGGTTTAAAGCAATATCGATCCATACAACCCACCACATGTGTTAGCAATATTAGCTGGCAATTAGAGCTAGGTGAGGTTACAGTTCTTATTGGGTTTGATAGTTCCTCTAATGAATCTAACAAAATGATATAACTTAGCTCTACTACCACCAACTATCGCTAACACCTACAGTGGGTTATAATAGATCAATTACCACAAACCAAGCCCGAACCTGTATGGATCAATATTGCCATAAATATAACCTGTATAGATCAATTTATTAAATATAAATACTAAATCAGCAACTCGAATCGCAATACACCATATTCAATATTAGCAATGTGAGAGTATTCGGAAATCAATTATTTTTTTTTTTTTTAATTTTTTAACTAATTTATGTAATTTTTCAAATATAATCCGATATGATGTCACAAACATTACCATTTTATCAATCAATGGATAAAATTCTCAGAAATGAACAGTTAGAAAATTTTTAAGCTACCTGAATTAACCATGTGTAAAAATGGTTGGTAATAGTCTTCGGTTCTTAAGGTATATGTAGTCAGATATCGATATTCTTTAAGAAAAGATCATCGATTTTATAATAATTCCCCATGCAACGTGTCGCTAAACTCGACTATTACCTAATTTAGTATTGGAATGGTGTATGATTCTTTTATTTTATGCGGTAAAGAAAAATTAAATCTTGATTGTTGGCTATAAAGAAGAACTACTTACTTGTTTAGTTTTTAGTTCCAATGATTTATTTGGCAAATTCATTTATATTCTAATTTTTTTAGTTTATTTCGACGTAAAATATTTTGGACTTTCTGTCCACATAAGTTATATATACTAAATAATATATATTATTATATATATATATATATATATATATATTATTATATATATACCTATATATATATTATTTAATATTATACATCATCATATATATGTATAGTATTATATATATATATGTATATATTAGGCTGTAGGCTTTAATTATTATATATATCTATATATACTTATATATACTATAAAATCTGTAATTTCAGATTTTTTTAATCCTCACAGTATGTAACTAGAGAACCGCCAGCTCTACAGTAAAACAAATTATATATTGTGAAATTCAGCCGAAAATTTTGAGGATGGGATTTAACTTTTTTTTTTTTTTTTTTTTTTTTTTATTCCTTAGCTTCTCATGAAAATACTTTTAAATATTATTCTCCCCCATTTAGGGGGCTCAAGCGACGGGGGAAAGAGGGGCGGGAGTTTCATACCCCGGAGGGGAGGGTCGGAGGAACCCCGCGACACCAAAGACCAAAGAGCGGCGGTTTTCCGGAGACCCATCCCGGAGGGGGGGATTAGTCCCCCCCTCTGCCACCGGGAGGCCGAGAGACCCGACTCCTCCATCTTTGCGGTTTTATACCCTATGGTATGGTATTTGCGTGGAGAATCATTTTTTGCCTCCAACAACACTTTGTGTATTATCTATTAAACCTAAAGGGAATACCATAGAGGTAGATACCGCAAAATGGCAGGATCGGCGGTCATCTCGGCCTCCCGGTGGACGACGCGGGGCCCCCGTCGGTTCGAGGCATGGCTTCCGGGGTATGCAAACGCTTCCCACCTCTGTCCCCCGTCGGCTCGAGCCCCCTAAATGGGGGAAAATTTTTTAAAAAAAATATTCTTCAAATTAATTTAAAGCCAAAAAAAAAAAAAAAAAAAATAAAAAAAAAAGTTTAAATCCCATCCTTAGAATTTTCCGCTGATTCAAATATATACATTTTTTTATCTGTAGGTAGCTGCCGGCTCCCTAGTTCACATACTGTGAGCATTTAAAAAAATCTGACCATCATATACTATTTAATATAAACATAATAAAATATACAAAAGTAAATTAATATATTAATAAATATTTATATATATATCTATATATATATCTATAAATATATAGTAAAAAGTATATACTATATATTCCCTACTGGGCCTCTGATATATACTATAACTATAAACCAGGGTGTAATAGGCTCCCTTATATATATAGGCTATATATATATAATATACTAACTATATATAATATATTATTAATATATACTATTATATATTGTATACTTTTTCATTTGTTTTTCCTTGTTTAAATTTTTTTTTTTTTCGCCTATATATTTAGTTATTATTATATATTGGCTGCTGTTCGTCGGAGTTGGACACTAAAATTACTATTGCTTAGAAATGAGTTGAAAAGTGTACGAACTAGACCAGAAGCACAACTAAAGATTCTAAAAGGTTCTAAAAGGTTCTAAAAGGTTCTAAAAGTTCTAAAAGGTTTTAAAAGTTTCTAAAAGGTTGTAAAAGGTTCTAAAAGGTTCTAAAGAAATAGAAGGTAATTAATTTGCTATAAACCACCATAAAACGTTTTTAAATTTTTGAATCAAAAATTCAAACCACCTTTCACTCAAAATTATAATAACAAAAGAAAGGCTCAAGTGCTTCTGTTTTATCGAACTCAAGAGGAAGAAGCAACAAAATTTTAAATCCAGGTCTTTTTAAATATTGTCAACATTTCATAAATTTATCAAGTCAAATTAAATCATTTTCGAAATGACAATTCATGAGGAGCGGCAAATTTATCTCATCAGTTCTTTTGGAACATTAAATGAAGAATAAACATCAATTGCACTTCAAAAATTAAGGAAGCTGTTTTATTATATTTTCTGTCTAGTTGTGGAGATAATCTCGACGCAGTTATGCGAAGTATACTTTGAAGATTTATCTCGCCATGGCGCTATTGAGGCCTGGGAACCCTTTTCTCGCCAATTTTCCCACCTCCATGACTCGGTCGGAGGAGTAATATCTATACATAACATTCTGCGACGACCAGCTACAACCGCTGCATCCATGGCGGGACACGGTGTGTTAGGATAAATTCAAGTGTATATAATACTCATAATAATATATATATTTAATTATTAATGATCACTTAATAGGACTTACGTAACCTAGCGAAGTATTATTGATATACTATAATATATATATATGATAGTGAATGTGTTTTTTATCTATATTATTATTACTATACCTACCCATTAGATGATAGGCTACGTGACTATAGTACTAGTAATCGTTATTAGTATTAGTACTAGATAAGTACTATGATTGATACGCTAAATCATTTTCCCGCCAAATATGCATGGGTGGTAATTTATTAAGTTTCTCTCAATAATTTGGTTTACTTTTTAAAACACACATTTAAGCTTCATATATATACATCGTAACTGATTATTAACCAAATGCGCCATTATCTTTTTTTGAAAAAGTTAACTTGTAATGTAAAAGTTTTGCCAATAGCCAGTGCCTATTCTTACGGTGTGTCGGAACAATGACCATATTTTACTATCATGGTGTTCTAACACAATATCCATAACCTCGTATTATCCCGGAAACCAACAATCGATATTTGATAACATATTACCTCAAACCGAACTGTTACCAAAATGGTTTATTCACTATTCACTCGATCAGGGCATAAAATTCTCCTATAAATTCATGTGTTTTCGAGCAGAAATTTTCTAAAAATTGTGAGGGCAACTCATCAAAATCCCAATATACATTTTGTTTAAGGATATTAGGGCTAGGTTTAAAGAAATCGATTCGATCATTCAAACCAACTGTGTTAGCAATATTAGCTGGCAATTAGAGCTAGGTAAGGTTAAGTTTTATTGGGTCTGATAGTTCCTCTAATGAATCTAACAAATCGATATAACTTAGCTCTACTACCACCAACTATCGCTAATACCTACAATCAATACCTATGGATCAACATTACCACAAACCAAGCCCTAACCTGTATGGATCAATATTGCCATAAACGTATAAATCAATTTATTAAATATAAATACTAATCAGACTCGAATGCAATAACCATATTCAATATTAGCATGTGAGAGTATCGGAAATCATTATTTTTTTTTTTTTAATTTTTAACTAATTTATTAATTTTTCAAATAAATGCTGATATGATTCACAAACAATTACCATATTTATAATCAACGGATAAAAGTCTATCAGAATGAACAGTTAAAAATTTTTACTACCTGAATTACATGTGTAAAAATGGTTATTCTATTCATGATCAGGGCATAAAATTCTATATAAATTCATGTGTTTTTGAGAAAAAATTTCTAAAAATTGTGATGTTATTTTATCAATTATTTTGATAAATATTACTCAAATTCAAAAATGGTTTCTATATTGGTGATCACATAAAAGTAAAAGAATGCAAAATTTTTAGAAAAAAAATCTTATCACCTAAAATACAAAAGTATTTCCTCTTTATTTTAACAAGTCTGCTACATTTTCTATTTCATGGAAATGGGATTTAGAGCTCTAACCCTATAAAATTACTAAACTTATTCTACATTAGGCCCTAACCTTCTCTTCACATTCTACTTTTAATATAGATTTTTTATTATCTTGCAAGTAAGCCCAATTTGCCTAGACTTACGCAGGTCTAAGACTACTATTCTGATTATCTATTTTTACTTTCATGGTTAAAAGGCCTACATGATCAAAGTTATGCTTACCTGTGCTAGTTGAGAAGTTGAATTTGAATCTGTCATAATGTCGAGACTTAAATAACTTGTAGACCTAACATATAGTATCAAAACCCAACTAGGGTCTACTGTTTTTATCTGTCTAGGACTATATATGTCCTAAACTTGTAAGCAAAATTTACTAGATAAATAAATAAAAATTATAAATAATTCTAAATATTACGCAAACCTTCTATTTTGCAAGTCATGAATAGACTCCCGGAAGGGCCGTGATACACCCTAAGAGTATGTACTGGTAGGCTTTGCCTAACCTAGATTATCTGCTTTACGCGACACGAGGTACAGAATACATAATCAGCAGTGACCGTCTGCTTGTATAAAAAACGAATATGCACATTTATTTTTATTTTCTTATGTTACTATGACCTTTTTCGTTTTTTTAATTTGTGCTTACACTCGTTAATAATTGTTTACACAGTTTTAGCACGAATTTTGTGCATAATCGACCGCTATTTCTTACGAGGTTTACTTTTGTTTACAAACAATTGAAATCAGCTGTTGTGATGGAGCCGTGGATTTGGAATAAACAGAAATAAAAAAAAACAACAACAAATGGTTTATATTGCAAATAATTGATGAACTATTGTGATGGGGTTAAACGATTTGGAAGAATTTGATTTAAAACTGACTTTATTGAAGTAAACATCATCAATTCAAACGGGCCTACGACGTCGTAAAAACATCATTTAATTTCTTTACGGATATTCAGGAAGAAAATGTGAATATAGCACAAAAAATTTGACTAAATATTATTATATTTAATGGAATTACTCACAAACCTTCCTTATCCATTGTTAAAAAAAAGGGGGGGGGAAAAAAGGAAAAAAGAAAGGAAATTGAAATAATTTTCTGCCTGCTTCCTGTCGCCATGTTTTTTGTTTACATTTTTGATTTTTTCGTAAGCATATGCTAAATTCGGCAAGCTATGGAAATAGCAACCTTACAGAATTAAGGAAATTCCTTGTTTGGTAAGCATTTCTTACGATTTTGCGCTAAATTTAACAAAAACGAATGGAAAAATCTATCATTTATTACAGTTCGTAAACACAAATGCAAAAACGAAAACGCCTTATGTTTAGAAAAACTTCTGCTTTGGTTGATAAGTAGTAAATGAATTTCAATAGCAAGAACCGCAAGGTATTTAACGTTTGTAACTCAAAGATTTCTATTATGACATACGAAAGAATATGGCTGGAACTTTTGATAAAGTAAAAGATTATTATTTATTAGCAATTTGAAAGTGTCAAAGAGGTGTTCAGAGACGAAATATTTCAAATATATTAAAAAATTCATATTAAAATTTTTCAGATCTGAGCACGAAAAGAACATATATAGCTTCCGTTACTGATCGGAGTAAACGTGATGATGAAGATAGCATAGGAGAATATATTTATCCTGTGATGATAGTCCAAACAGAAAATCAGTATCTGAAGTTATTGAAAAATTTGCTTCTGAGAAAAGCTAGAAAATGTTAAAGATAACTTTTTAATATTATATTGAAAGTTTTATTACTTGAAGTTGAACCTACATATATAATTTTTTAATAAACAGATATTACTCTGTCATTCAAACCGAATTTTTTTATTATTCAAAATCCCATAGAGCATCACGCTGCCCTTAACCTTAGCTGTAGCTAAGGGGGTCCTGCTTCGAGAGATGGTGCTGCGTAGTCACAAAAATTATGTTTATTAAAATTCACAAACAGTTATTAAAAAAATTAATTAAATTAGAATTACCTTAAAATAATAAAATGGTTTAATAAACTTACCTTAAAACAACAAAGTCTATAATTGAGATGTATAGATACCCTTTTCAAACCCTAAAACAACAACCCGCA